>JALPQI010016388.1:0-26231 GCA_025490895.1 Thaumatotibia leucotreta
CCTTCCCGCTACCGACCGAGTCTACCAACCATTACGATGAACTTTCAGTATACCAACATCGAAATATTAAAAAAAAAATTAACCCCTTATACAAAGTGAGTGATTAGTTAGAGTTCAATAGTACGAAAAGTCAATTTTCCATGTACGCTTTCGATGTTGGTCCCATACTGAAAGTTCATCGTAATGGTTGGTAGACTCGGTCGGTAGCGGGAAGGAACGTCGTCCCTTTCCAAAACCAAAGAACGAAATTAGAACCGTTCTTTGGTATGGACAAAAACCGGTATCCGATGATCGATGATGTATGCGTTAAACTGGTTTCACCACAACCTTACCTCAGCATTGAATCCGTTCTTCCAATCAGCAGTATACTTGACAATCTGCGTGCGTCCATCAGGCAGGGCTACCCTATACTCGCCCCGGGTCACGTCGCCATCAGACACAGCGTTGTGGCTGTAATCGTTGCCATCTTCGTTCACGGAGTACGCGAAGTCGAATGGCATGCCAGGCTCGTGATGGTGGTGCTCGTCGTGGGAGTGCTGGAAATAAAAAAAAAACATATTTGATAGAAGCTGCGACCATATATAACATGGACGTCTAACGCCAGCTCAAAAATGCCCCCAACAACAATTGTTCAATTGTGCCAAGATGGGCAGGACATAGCGCTTTTTTTAACACCGCGCATATTTCGGCGCAACATCTTTGACAAATGTTTATAGATCGCCGTGTGCCTGCTATACGGTCACAATTCAAAATTTTTCATTTTCTGGATTATTGCAGATTCGTATTCCAAATAGTTTAATTTACGACCTTATTTCGAGACCCGAAGGAAAAAAGTTCCATAAGAGCCTTTTTTTCACAAGTGGCCGTATGGTATTGACCATAAACTGTGAGACGCACAGTGGATCGAAATGAATAAAAAACGGACATTCGCATTTTTTTCTAAAAATCCTATTTTAATAAATGCTCTTCTGTTGGAAATAATACAAGGAATAAAAAATGCTATATAACATTTTTCTAAATGAGGCTTATTTTAAGCAGAAAAAAATAAAATGGGTTATTTTTGTATGAAACTGAAAAATAGGTATCTTATTGTAAGAAAACCGTAACCGATCCCGCTTTCAAACCTTTAGAATATCATTGCCCTACTCTAGAACAGTAGAAAATAGTTGAAACCTTATCTCAGTAGGTGCCCGTTTTCGTTTTATAGTCCAATCAAAAGTCAGTAAATACAACATTTTCTTAGTTAACTATTTTTTTAATTTCATTAAAAATACGGTATATTCATGACAATTTAGTATAAAAATAAAATATTTGTGACATTTTCATACAGATAAATACAAGTTTTCTCAAGAAAATGGTTAAAAATTAAGACATTGAAATCAAACATTTATTGCGATGTTTTTACTAACTATGGTAGTAAAAAGATATACTTTACTATATTGTTGATTTCAAGATTTTCAAGTATATGTTTACTATCAATAAAATCACCGCAATAAATGTTTCTATTTCAATGCAATATTCTTATAAAAAATCGTATTCATTCTTAATGAAATGTCACAAACATTTTATTTTTATACTAAATTGTCATGAATATACCGTTTTTTAACGAAAATAAAAAAATAGTTAACTAAGAAAAATGTTGTATTTACCGACTTTTGATTGGACTATAAAACAAAAACGGGCACCTACTGAGATAAGGTTTCAACTATTTTCTACTGTTCTAGAGTAGGGCAATGATATTCTAAAGGTTTGAAAGCGGGATCGGTTACGGTTTTCTTACAATAAGATACCTATTTTTCAGTTTCATACAAAAATAACCCATTTTATTTTTTTCTGCTTAAAATAAGCCTCATTTAGAAAAATGTTATATAGCATTTTTTATTCCTCATATCATTTTCAACCGAAAAGCATTTTTTAAAATAGGATTTCTAGGAAAATATGCGAATGTCCATTTTTTACTCATTTCGATCTACTGTGAGACGATTCCCTGCAGTACGGCCACTTGCCAGTCTGCCGCCCGCGTTCGCACGTAAACCGACGGCATTTTTGAGTTGTGGCTGCATAGTACACGTTTCAAATTCAGTTTTTGAGTTGCGTCTTATACAATAATAGTTAACTAAGTGATTAATCCGATGAATCCTTTTAAATATAAAAGGAACAAACGCAATTTGATTGTGTCACAACAGTAAATATTACAATTATTATTACAAAATTACCGGCAGGGCAGGGAAACTACCACAACGCAGCAAAATTATTAAGCAAATTTCAACTTTGTTCTCTTAAGAGTGCGGTTCAATATGGCTCGAAGGTAAGCCAAATTTATATTTTTACCCGGCATGTTTTCAGAGACTGTGTATGTGGTTAACTAACATGGTGTTGTATTGTATATAATTTTATGTACATATGTATATCTAATACTAGCACACCTTACCGCCAATAACATGCAACGATTTTAATGTGTGATGTGTAAATTACTAACTGTATTCGGGATGGTGTCATAGTTAATATTGGAATTTTGTTAAATATTTTAATAATTGATTTTATTTTGGAGATTTTCATGCCAATAATTAAATCACGTGGAATGTCGTTACTTTGATATACTTAAATTGACTGATTTGTTAATGGTAAACGAATTTTCTTGGTAATGCCTGTATTAAATGTTTTTCGGTGCGTGTCATAGCTATTCAATTTTGTGAAAATGCAATTTTTTATGTGCTTGTTACTTTTTAGAGAGGAACACATTGCAGGACCTTGAGCTACATCATGAGAAGAATTATACAGAATTAACCCCAGTGAAACTAATTAATAAACCATAGGTGGTTAATCCAATTCACAATCACGACCATCACTTATTAGAGAAGAACAGATTGCAGGATTTTGAGCCACCGCATGAGAAACATTACACCGAATTAATATTATTTTGATTTTTTTTAAAAGAAGTTCCCCTAAATTATAAATATTAGATGTCATATACGAAAGAAAACCCTCAGGTTCACCTACAGGCATCAGCCGCGAAAGCTGAGTACGTGGGTTCGATCCCCACCTCGGACATTAGGTGATCTTGGTCGTTTTTCTTTGGTATATGACATCTAATATTTATAATTTATATAGTATTAAATAGTGTGACTACTGGGAAAAAATAAAAAGTATAAATCAAAATAATAAATCAAAATATTTATTTAATAAATAATTTTATTTGTGTTTTCGCAATACGTTCAGAAGTTCCCTTGTTTTATTTGATTAAAATTTTGTAAAAGTTTGTAGGTTTTAAATAATTCATATTATTTGGTAATTACAGGGTTGAATGATAAGCTCGTTACAGATATTATCGCGTACAGTGATGGTGTAAATGTCAAATTTGATAAATAAACGTATTATTTTAACTATGTTGGTGATTTTATTCATATTTGCATAGCACCTTTATCCAATAATTTCGTGTTTGATTTAGGACACATCTCAAAATCTTGAAAAAAATATTCTGCAATGCGGCCATAACTCTAAATACCCGTCTTTCAGGCCTTGTATCTTAAAAAACATACATACTTTTTATAAAATTGTGTGGTTATAAGGAAGGTTATATCATAAAGAATAAAAAACCCAAATTTAAAACTCATAGGCCTAAAAATTAAAGAGTAAGATCCTATTTAACACCCTGAGCTATACTCTCAAAACTTTAAGACGCGATTTCTCGAAAAAATGTTTTTTTGAGATGTGGCGATATAGCAGGCACACGGCGAGATATAGCCAATCAAAACTTTGGTGGACCAATTACAACTATTTTTGAAATGCGGTTTAAGTTTTTATAGGTTGATTTTGAAATTCTTTGCCGTGACGCATTGAAGAGAGAGTGACACTTGTCAACTAAAATTCAGGACCGCTTTTGAAAGGCAATTTAGTATTAGTATGGCGTGCGGCTTCCATGTTTTATTTGTTCGTAGGATAGAAGCATTTTCAGAGCGCACTTTCTTCAATTAGTAATTTGGAAATTAGAAGGTCACGTGATCGGATCTAATCAAGTAGTTTAACTGCGTAGTTTCACAATTTCACGTAAGTCCATACTAAATTAGCGAAGGTTGCAGGCTTAGCATTCTGCAATCGTATACGATAAGTCACGTGACTATAATAATGTATGGAAATGGTCACGTGACTTCGTTCGAATGTGTCATCCATTACATATCGCTTATCGTATGCGATTGCAAAATGGCGTCTTTGCTGGCGGCTTTGACACTTTCCATTGACGTGTACAGCCGTCAATGGCTGTCGAAAGGTTAATAAAGAATCTATCGCGAACGATCTAATCTTAAAATAGGTGATGCCGTGGCTTTCCAAAGGAATAAAAAAAAGAGAGTATAGTTTCCAAAAAGGTTGTTAGCACATGTCAGGCCTCTATATTAAATAGACGTTCGTAGGCTACAGTATCTACTGATCAGATGGCCCGTTTGCTTATTAGTCACTGTAACCTTCTAAACGGAACACACACAGACTTGTTATTAACGAGAATACATTTATAACGCCTACACAATATGAGTATTAGAAGAATAATCACAGCTCGCACGCATTGCTATTATTATTTTAACAGGCGCTGCGTAATAAACCTACAGTTTCGATAAGTCTTACACATGTCGTACATGTCTAAGATTGACTGAAAGAAATACTCTACAATACTGATATTTATACTTAGATAAGAAACCAATCTACACTGAAACGAATACGTATTACAGTTTACGAAAAATATAAGGCCGTCGTGAACTTTTATGACGGAATAAAAGTAAACATAAAATGAAGTGCTTGTTTTGCAATACCTCTGCAGATATTGGAACAAAATGTGCTGCACGCTCTGCCTTCAAATCCTGATTTGTATTACAGTATGTATGATTTGTACTTAAAGTTTGTTTAATTATTGTTTTATCTAGATACACCGGGTAGCGTGTTACGCCCAGTTCAAGTAACAGGATGCTTAGCCAAGTTCCAAGTTGCCAATCGCTAGCGCTTGGTAGCGTATCGTAGTTTACAAACACAGTTACAAAGATAGTTAGCTGCCTTTCGCTTACGATTGACGTTTAAGCGCTAGCACCCAGTTCTCACTTCTTTTGTCATTGAAGTCGTACCGTACTGTTTATCCCTACTCGTCTTTTTTGTAGGCTTATGATGGTTCCCGTTTTATTAAAACTTATATTTGGAGTATAGCCTTATATGGAAGCGAGACGTGGACTTTAACTCAGCGTGATAGAGAGAGATTAAACGCTTTCGAAATGTGGACATGGAGAAGGATGAAAGGTATAAGCTGGAAAGAAAAAAAGACTAACGAACAGGTGTTGAATTTGGTAGGTGAAACAAGAAGCTTGTTGAAAACGATAGAGAACAGAAGAGGAAACATGTTGGGGCACCTGATACGTCATGACGACTTTATAAAGACTATAATTGAAGGCAAAATTGAAAAAAGAAGAGAGAGAGAGGAAGGCCAAGACGTGCATTTTTGGATCAAGCCAAAGAGAAAGTTAAAGTAGTGACGTATCAGGAGCTCAAAACAGTAGCAGTGACAAGGACAGAGTGGCGAGAACTCCACCGACAAGAGCAAAGCTCTTAAATTTGTGATGATGATGATGATGATGGTTCCGTATCTAATCGTTTTTAGTCGTTGTCGTCACGCTATAACAAGTATGCCAAGTGCGATAGTGACGGGTAGAACGATAAACGGTAAACGCCATCATAAGCCACCTATAGGCTTATTATAGTACCGCGTCTAATCGTTTGTCTTCGTTGTCGTTTTATCCCCCACTCTACGAAATTCGTTCGTTACACAAAACGTGATTCGTCGAAATTCCTTGATTTCGTGGAGTGGGGGATAGAATGAGCGAATGCTCGTTTGGTCTACATGTACCTTAAGATTTATTGCAGTTTTAAACCCCAAATCAATTTGTTTTAGCCTGTTCTATTAATACCTGCAAATGGAAATGGCAGAGACCGTCTCAGCTTAGGTAAGATGACCTTAGGAATCTTAGGATATACAGAGTGTAAGTCTAATACGGGCTAAGCTCTTAACGGGTGTTAGTTTACGATATAATAAGTACATTCAAATAACTTTTACCTAAAATTAGAGCAACAAAACAAGAACAACAAAATTTTCCATACAAAATAATTCGGCGCGCAATGTAGACCAACACGCGACACACGACTACGCGAGTTAAACACTCGTTGACAGCTAATTTCAAAAGCAGATGACATAACTGCCATTATCAACAATAACAAATGTTCGTATCTACATTGCTGCTCCGATAATCTTAAAAAAATTCTGTAGGGTCATAATTAAGAATAACTTAAAAAAAACCTTGTAATCCATGATTACACCTAATGAATCCTATGCCTGGTTTAATTGATCACCCGTATTAGACTTACACACTGTATAGCTCTCCTAAAACAGGGTTGTTCGTGTAATCCAAAAAAAATCCTTATTCGTTTTTTAAATTTATATCTAGTGTTACCTATTGTTCGGACTTTCCAAGTATTTAGATTTTACACAATTGGCTATGTAAAGTTTTCTGAAGGCATGAATATGATATTTTTCCCTGATAGCCGTCGTCTTAAGGTTCAAGAAAATGCGGTTATTTTATTTTTATAGTCTATAATTTGGTAACAATTTTTTTTGCACATGATTTGGAGAGGACATTTGTGCAGTTTTATGGATGAACAGAGCTTAATGCTTTTGTCTGCAACAAATACAATGAAATAGAAAAAATAAGAATGACACGAGTGACATTAACATTGACAGATTTTTTTTCTATTTTATATTATACTGATTGTGGACGAACGCATTAATCGGCTCTAACTAATCATCCATAAAACTGAACTAATGTCACCTCACTCACTTAAAAAAAAAATCAACAATTTATGGAAAATAATAGTATTTTATGCAACTCTTGTTTAAGAGAGGTCAAAAAAGGTGAGTGGCGTGGGTAACAATTTGAGGCGAAGCCGAAAATTGTTATTAAAGACGCCACAAGCATCTTTTGACTCAGTTAAACAATGTTGCATACAATACTTTTTCTACGACCACATATTTATTTTTAAATAAAATTGTGAATTTGAGAAATATTCTTAGTCAAACACAATTTTATTAATCATCAAGGTCGGGCGGGAGAAGTCAAAATTAAAAAAGAAAGCTCCTCTATGGTTTACTGTTCATCTAATTTTTTTTTAATTAGGTTGGCAGCCATATATTTGTATACACGAGGTGTCTTAAAATGCAAAAAACGCACTGCGTGTAAACCCGAATGCGTTTATAGGGAATAGACAATATACACTTATCTTGACATCTGTAAGGTAGGGGCTTAAAGGTGTGATCACGACCATGTAAATGACAAATAAAAGTACGGGAGTAGAAAAAAATAAAAAAGCCACATTTTCTTGAACGTTAACACGACAGATATCGGGGTAAAATATAATAATCATACCTACCTTCACAAAACTTTACATAGCCAGTTTATGTATTACAATGTGATATTATAAAATAATATATTATATTTGTTATAATTGTCTATTGCTTACTTTATTTCGTTTAAATAAGTCTACGGACGGACACATGACTATATTTAAACCAGTTTTTTTTATTTGCTGCCTTTTCCTTCTGACAATGACAAGTTTGCTAGACTTTAATTTAATAAATCCATAAAATATTAAAAGAAACTTGTTTTTATTTCAGTGTGTAAGTTCCGTTTTCTTTAAAATAATTTGAATTCGTTTCTTAATCCTTATTTACTACGATTAGTAAACTTACTTTGTGTGTTTATTGATATAATTTAATAAAATAATTATACGGTAATGTAAAGTAACATAAGCTATTTTATTTAGGAGACTAAAACAGAGACATATTTTACCAATAAATAATTATTTCAAAATTAGTTCGTTCCTTATACCTACCTACTTTATAATACTATAGATATATACTTATATTACCAACATATACGGGAATTACACTGCGTCGTTCGCCGCATACAAACAGTGTCGGTTGCCTGGCAACCTCATAGTTTGAATCGGCGACCGCATTAGGCAAACCAAGAGTTGTAATTGCCGCTTTATTATATATTTTTCCAGACGATAGATTGAGAGAACATGAAATGGGTGCGTAGTATTCCATAATAATTAAGGTCATGCGGGACAAATGCAACTATGAGGTAAATCCCACTAATTGAAATACCTACTCTTAATTTGTAAAAATGATCATACTTACCTACTATTGTGTTGCTTTTGAAATAAATCAAAGAATGTTCTAGGTATCTTCCAAAAGTTCTTAAAAACAGATTAAAAGAAATGTCCATTATTTGAATTTACCTCTGTTGTATTTGCCCCGCATGACCTTATAATTTATAAGTTATATTGTTACAATTTATAAGTTATATTGTGGTTGTAAATAAATATTTTAAGCAAATATTATAATTAGTTAAAAAAATGTGATACAAGGGTAAACATTCTTTTCGTTGTCTTGTTTCATACCATTCTGTCACGGTTTTAGTTGCTGTTTCGACTCGGTATATAAAGAATATCTGGTACAGTTGTATTTCTTTTTCACATCATCATCAGCCTATGTTAGTCCACGACGATTGACGATCGCAGTAATGTGTCCACTATGATGACGCTGCTGCCCATCATCAATCTTGTAGAACGATCAGTGACACTTCAATCCCTTAGTCGACTCTTTACGACACCCGCGGGAGTAGTTGGGGTGGTGACTAAGGTATTCTTACTGCCGTTCACACACGGCTCACCGACAACCGACATTCGACTCGAGAAAAAAAATCGATGTTCCATATAAACCCTGAGTTACTAGTAGGTGGAAATGTATGGAACATCAGATTTTTTTTCTCGAAACGGATGTCGTTCCGATAGTACCTAAAACTCAATTAATATAATAATAAAAAAATCGACCTGTATATTTAAAATGATTATTTATTTTTAGAATTAGGTTAAGGCAGTAAAATAACGATGTATTTTCTTATTATAGATTATGGAGAACGCCTCTCAAGTGAGTTTCGCATAAAACCTACCCGTATACTAAAACCGAACTTTGATTAAGTTCCTGTTAATTTGGCTTAGAATATGGTTATTTAAACCTTATCATCATCATCATCATATCAGCCTAAAGATGTCCACTGCTGAACATAGGCCTCCCCTAAAGATTGCCACAATGACCAGTCCTGTGCCACCCGCATCCAGCGGACTCCTGCGACCTTCAGGTCATCGGTCCACCTTGTGGGGGGCTAGTCACGCTGCACCTTCCGGTACGTGGCCGCCACGAGAGAACCATCTTTTAAACGTTAAACCTTATCATCATCATTATCATCATCAGACATCGGATTCCGTGGGGCGAAACTTCTTGACAGCTAGAGATTTCCTATATCGATAAACTCGTTTATCGATACTACTTGTAGTAGTCTATATACTAGTGACCGCCCCCAACATTGTGTGTGTGTTTTTTGTAACTTTTGATCACTTTATGAAATTTTGTTATGCTCCTATAACTTCGATAGAAATTGAACTCTTCAGGTGTCTACCTGAAATGGATTTTTGAGTCAAGACGGAAACGCTTAACTCCCGAAAATATGGAAAAAATTCTGGTGGTTTTCTTTAACAATAATAGATCGGCCAGTCATGAAAAAAAATTGTGACGAATAAATTTTTAAAACGTTTAAAAAAAAGAAGAAGATAATTTAGCTGCTATTTTATTATATAGGTAATACTCTTTTAATAAAAAAATATTTTATAAGCAAATCTTTGTATGTTCACTAGTATTTAGAACAATGTATCGATAAATGAGTATATCGATATAGGAAGTTCCTAGCTGTCAAGATGTTTCGCCCCACGGAATCCGATGTCTGATCATCATCATCCTATGATAATCCACTGCTGGACGTAGGCCTCTCCTATTAACTAATTTAACTATGCGTAGAGACGCATTAGGAGGTAAATGCCCATAATAGCCACGCTGCACAAGCGGATTGGCGATCGCAGTAATGTGTCCACTATGATGACGCTGCTGCCCATCATCAATCTGTTATCAAATGGTCAGTGACACTTCAATCCCTTAGTCGACTCTTACGACACCCGCAGGAGGAGGGTAGGGCAAATGTATTCTTACTGCCGTCACCTCACGGCCTGTTAAACCTTATACAGCGTGTGTATTTGATACGGGCGAATATTTTAGTGGCGATTACTATCGGACCTAGGGAACCTATTTACATAAATTTATTTTAGAAATTAAGGTTTTTTTTTTCATACAAAATAATTGAGCCCGCAATGTATTGCATCCACTGGTAGCCACATTACTTAAAGTAGACATAAGTATCTAAACGTCATACGAGTCTCATGTCAGTTGGCCGGCATACATTGCTGCTGGGTTGCACTTTAGAAAAATCATTACACCTAATCAACAACAAAATTTAACGAAATGGTTATCTTATACGACTCGTAGGATCAGATATTATAGCTGGATTAATAATTCGCCCGTATCAAATACCCACGCTGTATTGAAGTAAAATACACATCATTTTTTACGCGGTAGCTATACACTGATATAGGGTAATCCCTGTATCAGTGTATAATATAGCTAGTTGGCAGTAAAGTTACGAAGTTGGAGGTACCGGGTTCGAATCCCGTCCAGGGCATTTATTTGTTTATCACAAATATTTGTTCTTTCGTTAGTCATTTTTGTTTTCTATGTATTGAAGATAGGTGTATGTTTATACACCTCTCACACACTACACATCAGCTTTAAAAGAGATTACTGTGGAACTAGGTCGAGAGGGAGAACCGATAATTTGTTGCTTATCATGAAAAACGCTGTAATCGAAAATAATACTTGCTTCTAATTTGAATTCGTTGCCGTCGCGATTTGGGCTCTACTTTTCACTTACGATCAGGTGGAGTGGAGCCACTTTGTTGTGCCAACATAAAAAAAGAATTATAGTGCTTTATAATTAGAATTGAAATTACGACACTGTAGCATCTTCAAATGCAGCGTTATTCATGATAAGCGTCGATATTGGCATCCCGCTCCAACTCATGGATTCGCTCGCCGCTGGTCGCCTTAAGGTGCATTCAGACCAAGCAAACATTCGCTATTCTAACCTCCCACTCTACGAAATTCGATCGTTACACAAAACGTGATTGGTTGATTTCGTAGAACGGGGGATAGAACAGCGAATGCTCTTTTGGTCTGAATGCACCTTTAGACCAATGTCGTGGCAGGGCCTTTATACTAATTGTTTTTTTTTTTCTAGGCATGGAAGACGGTAACAGTCCTTCACTACTGCGAGATGAATTGAGTCGTAAAATTTTACTTTATTTCCTTAATTTTATTAATTTTCTTTCTTTAACTTAAGTATTTTAATCGGTTTGTTTTGCCCATACAAATATCTAAATCAATAGCTCTGTTTCATTATATTTTACTATATATCTGTCAAAATTTTGCACAGATAGTCAAATTCGCAATCGCAATTCGCCAAGAGCGCTAAAGTTAAGTAAGTAGATGGCGCAAAGTAGGACTTATTTACCTAAAAAAATGAAACGAATATAAATGATTCATTTAAATCCATAAATATTTATCCTATTCTAGAGAGGAATAAATAACTTTAAATAGGGCAAGTACAAAGTTAATTGCTTCAATAGTAGCACTGAAAAAAATGCTAAGTTGGATTTATCAGATCTTGCGTAATTCTAACCGGAAATTAAAGTTCATTGGGTCCTATCACAATTTTTTTTTTGATTTTAGCAAACTTTTTATGTTGGCATTCTACTAAATTAAATTGGTTGATTACACCACTTTTTTGTTGATTTCTCAAGTTGTCTGGTATAATGTACAATGTTCTTTGTTGATTTAACCAGAACTCTGGTATCGACTTCAACCTTTTTAGTTTTGTAAATTTGATAACAAGGATTTGTTACATATATCAAAGCTTCCTCGTAATATAGCCAACCTAAGTCACTTTGGTAAATATTTTTTTCACTGCGGACAGAGTTGAATGCTCTTTACGTGCCTACTTTGCCTACCTTTAACGTACTTACAGATAATAAGTCTTGTTCGTATTTGTAGTGATTTATTAATGCAAGAGACACTAAAAAAAGACGTAGGGGGTATATAAAACTTGAAATTCCTTTTTTTTGTTAATTAGGTTTAGCAGTGAATCCCGAACGACTTATTGGTACGAATAACCATCAACCGCAAGTGGTCGGCAAAGATAACACCCCGACGACGAAATGCACCACCAATCAACCAATCAGATGTAAGGAAAGCCATGCAAAGCATGCCGTGAAA
The DNA here is from genome assembly GCA_025490895.1 of Thaumatotibia leucotreta. Lineage (NCBI taxonomy): Eukaryota > Metazoa > Arthropoda > Insecta > Lepidoptera > Tortricidae > Thaumatotibia > Thaumatotibia leucotreta. The sequence goes on from JALPQI010016388.1 coordinate 12,308, forward strand.
TACGAAATTAGTGAATTTAGAGCATCTGTCAGTAAAAAATTCTCGAAATTATCGATTTTCGAAGTTTACCGTATGCCTACTGAATTTTGTAATAATTATGATTAATGTATCCAACGTACGAGTAATAAGGTAAACATCGAATTAAAGTGCTAACATCATTAAAAAAACCTGTGATATACGTCGTACATTTGAGCAAACTACGGGGCTAAATCGATTTGTATAAGATTATCATACAGTAGGTGTACAATTTAGCCACGACGTGGCCACGAATCGTTGCAATTTATATAGTGTTGATATATGTAGTACCTGTTTCAATATATCTTTACGTGTTTTATTTGGAAGTTCTTTTATTATATTGACGTACATTTTTCAGTGGAGGATATACAAAGTAAGTAAAAACTTGTTATGTTAGCCTCATGGATAATTTTACCAGGCCCAATAAAGCTTTACCAGCTTTTTTAGAAGTACCTATGCTGTTCGCATGGAATGCTCCTATAATATAATCTCTAAAACATGTTTTGGGCAATTAAATGCAAGAGTGTAATGAAAGTGGTTAATTTTTCACAAATGTTTATTTATTAATTGTGTAAATTTCACTGTTAGTATACGTAGATATCAAAATAATACTGTTACGTTCGTGGGGTGGGTTTCCTATAGAAAATGTATAAATAAGCCACTAATTAAAACTGACACTTTAATTACTAATTAAAGGAACAAATAGTAAACTAAAACACTAATCACACGCTTAACACTTCACACTGGTCCACTTTTACACTCTCAAACTCGCAGTCTTCGCTCTGAGTTATCTCTTCGCTGTCTCGATAGAAACTACTCCTTGGCCGGGACATGCTGGGTTTATATACAAGCCACTCAAATCTACAAAGTGCTAGATGATTCGACTCCAGAAAGTTCCCGAGTTAGGTCGGGTCGGTGGGTCTGTGCGCGAATATTCCAGAGTATCGCTGAAACGGCCTGAAAACATGTTTCAAGCGCCTGAAAACGACGGTATGTGGGGTGAATATTTGATTTTGTAGTATGTGAAAGAGGACCTTCTGAAACGGCCTGAAAACGCATTTCAGCCTACTGAAAACGCTTCTAACGTGTCTAAAATCATATTTGTAGTTTTTATCATGCCACCGGCGTAACAATACTTATCCAGATACAGTGTAACACTAGCACTTGGATCATAAGTAAATAAATAGTGACCGTCTATTTCATATGGTCACTTTCGTTACACATACACATAATGGTCACTTTCGTTACAGTTACATGGATTTACCCTTTTAATAACAATACTGCCGCAACTCAATGAACTTGGTGCAACTATTACTCGAATTTCAGAAGTCGACTCGGATGAAACCACACCTGTTCCTGTGACTGACGTCACTGGTGGGGTTACTGATGGCGGATCTAATGGCGACGAAATCGACAAAGAGCCTTCTACAGATAACGCTGAAAATATTGTTACTGATGCTACAACCGTTGCTAGCGGTAAGTTTAACCTTCTGGAAGGCAAGACTTGAAGATACTGACGCCTTGCGATCGCATCTTATTAAGTGAAGGTCAACTTTATACAGGGTGGAACATCGTAATGGTTGGTTGATTCGGTTGGTAGCGGGGAGGATTGTCGTTCCGTTTTGTCCTGTATAGGTTCTGAGTGAACCTGGCACGACTTTTAGATGTCGTGAATAGCCGTTAATGACTATCAATGGTTGTTACCATGAGGTTAAATTAAATATTGCACTATTTGGGAAGAGAAAGACTTGGGTAATTTCGACTTTGTAGAGAGTTGTCGAATTTTCTATAGTTTTATATTGAATATTTAAATATTTATCAAACGGGTATCTCACGTAATTTAAGTCGAAAATTGCTCGAAATGTCTCGATGCAAATATTTAAAGATGTTGAGTCTCACGTTAGTTATAATTCTAAAAAAGTTTTATAGTGACTAGTAAAATACTCGACATAGTATTTATGTTTGCATAAACTCTTTTTCGTGTAAAATATACAGAAAATAGAAAAGTGGTACAAAGGCTCTAGACGAATTTATTTGAGACGAAACGACACTTAATAAATACGACGATTGATGGACGGCAGTTAGCATTCGGAAACATCATCATCGTAAACGGGCAATTACCTCTTTCCAAATACCGATGTGCAATATTCTTAGCCAAATACTGCAATGTGAAATTACAATAAAGTTACAATACTTTTAAAAAACTCATTGCGTCGCATTCGTTCACTTCGCGTTGATTGCTAATATTATTTAGCTATATGCTGAATTCGACTATTCATTTGAAGGTTGCTTGTTTTTTTGGTATAAACAGTGCTAGTATTCTTTCGGCATAATTATTAAACATGAGTGTTCTTTTCTATTAACTACTTCTGCGAGCAGTTTAGTATTTTTGGGATACAATTTAATTATATATTTGCTTCAATATGAATGGGTACCTACGTATGGCATAAAATTGATCGATACAGTACCTATTCAGTAGACACAACAGCAAAGTTTTTTAAATAGTTACATTAATACGAATATTTCAGTAAACTTCTGCAAAGTGTTACAAACAGTTTATGTAGTGACTCGGGTATTTTGTGATTCTGCCATAGAACTTAATACCTTCAGTAAAATATGAATTTTGACCATTTTTGTATTTTTATATAACATCCAAGTCTAAGCAAAGTTAGGCACAACGTTACTTCAGTTAAATGTGGTAATGTTGTTCCCGATATTATTTTTTTCACATTTGAGAGCATTTGCTAAATTGTCGCTTACCATAGGACGGAATTGAGTCGGACCTTTATACGAATTAACCCCCTTATTCATAAACGTCTGCTAACTTAACAAGCCGCTAATAATTGTTTGTCCCTTTCGGTCTTAACAATGTGTCCATAAGAGCAAAAGGGACAAACAATATTTAGCGGCTTGTTAAGTTAGCAGACGTTTATGAATAAGGGGGTAAATGTCTAAGCATTCGCGTCAGCGACAAAGTGAGACGTTTTTGCAAAACAGCTCACATTTATTTCTGTTTTAGATGAAAACAAAGTAGATGACGAAGGCCTCCCCGAAGACCCGGCCTTGGATGCCGACTACGATGCTACGGTCTCTACCAAGAAGTATTTCACACCTAAAGATTCCTTCGATCCAGATCATTTTCTAGATGATGTGTAAAATTTATTGAATACGTTGTTTTATTTTATTATCTTAACCCTTTATAGGGCACCGGTCTCAAAAACGACCAACCTATAGCACTATCTTTTTGTATTTTTTTCTTGTACACAATTTTTCGTACTATATAATGTCGTTGAGGCTTGAACCCACGATTTTTTCGAGTCTTGCCCGTTAAAGGGTAAAACACTATTGAAAACAAATTACAATATTGTTGTTGGCTCTGAAAGGGTTGAAATTCTAACCTGCATTATAAATAAATTACGTTAAAAGTGCGAAAAGTAATAAATCAGCGGCAATCGAACCGAAATACAACCGAAAGCGCTTTAAATCGATATGACTACATGGACTTTTTGTACATGAATTGTACGTTTTCGATTTGGAAGTACATATAAATAATAGCTGTGTGAATTTTTAACATACAATAATAAAGGGCTAATTTGCATCAAGTGTGCTGTGCTTGTTGGATAGAACGGAAAAGTAGGATCATAAATATGTACCTCTAGGTACCTGCGGCCCTACTGCGAAAAACGAAATTCGTAAATTTCGAGGATTTGTCTCTCTCACTCTAATGACGCCTTCGTTGACAGAGAAAAATCCTCGAAATTTAGGCATGTACCTACAGCAAATAAAAATTAAATTTAGGTCAGTTGATTGAATAGAACTTTTCAAATTGGTTATAAAAGGAATATTTTAAGCAATTCTAAATGTTAATTGCACATAACCCTACTACGAAAATTGGCAATTTTTCATAAAATCTATAAAAGATCTTGCTAGGTAGAGCTCAGTGAATTTTATTGAAAACAACTGGTACCGCATCGCAAAGCATTGTGCTGTGGGGCAATTCCATGCAAGAGTGTAATGAAAGTGACCAATTTCTCGCATTTCCTCTTTTACTGCAGAGTGTTTATTACTACTCTAGATAGATAGATGAAGCAAAGAAGACAAAATAGGTAAGGGTATGGATAACCCTATTAACTACAGGGTGAACGATATGAAGTGTTACCAATTTCGAAGGGCTGCGATTTTTAGTTGCAACAATTTATTACTATAAGTAAGAAAAAACAAGATAAAAAGTATTACGTTTTATGATTAATAGTAAATTGTGCATCAAGGGAGGTAAGTACGGAATTACTAACGAGAGTGTTAGAAGACTTTTATGACTCGAGTTAGTATTCCGCTTACCGACCGTGATGCATACAATGTTTTTCATCATACTTGCCGACAAAAAAACAAGTTTTAAGAAATAACATTATCAAATGACGTAGATACTGACATTTCTATTACCCCCTAAGGAATTTCACTTTTCTAGTACTCCCGCTGCGCGTGCAAACAATAGCGCGCTTAGGCAGCAAGTGTGATGAAAAATAATACTTATTCAGATATAGTGTAACACTTACGCTTGGATCATAAGTAAATAAACAGACGATCAAATTGTCACTTTCATTACAGTTACATGGATTTACCCTGTGAATATGAACAGTGGGTAACTTTGCACCAAAGGTACAATAACTTTGCTCCAGTACTTACGTCATGCGACGGCGGGTTGTTCGGCTGCGCTGGAGGGGGCACGTAAGCGGGGCCGCGGGTCGGGGGCGGAGGCCTAAAGGGGCCGGGGGCCTGAAATACACGAAATAAACATTAACCCATGTTCATAAACGTCTCCTTAGCAAGCCGCTAAGTGTTTGTACCACAGAATTAGATTTGGATAGAAGAAACAATTTCATTAATTTGTATGGCGGCCGAGCGTGTCAGATTTTGTACTGAAGTTGTTACTTGCCTATGATTTTAAATATGTCTCAGGCTAAGTATTCATATTTTTTTGTGTTGTTGCAATTAATATTACTTAAGGAGGCATTATTAATGTTTTTGTTCACTTCAACTTACAAAATTTGACGCCCGAAAGCTGCAAGCTGCGATTAAAGACGGACAACTCAGTGGATTTTACTGAGTTCATTTGACACGCTAAGTAGATACGTTTGCTTGATCTATGACATCTGTGGTTTGTACCTTTCGGTGTTATCAATATTCGACGAAAATAGAGCAAAGTGCTGAAGGTTTCTTCAGAACTTAGATCTAATACGTTTTTATTGAATTGGAAAACGATACTGAACAAGACTAGTCGTGTGGTGACGGCAGTAAGACCCCATTTGAGATTTGTCACCCCAACTCCTCCTGCGGGTGTCGTAAGAGTCGACTAAGGGATTGAAGTGTCACTGACCATTCTACACGATTGATGATGGGCAGCAGCGTCATCATAGACACATTACTGCGATCGTCAATCCGCTTGCCCATCGTGGCGATTATGGGCATTTACCTCTTAATGCGTCTATACGCATAGTTAATAGGAGAGGTCTATGTCCAGCAGTGGACTAACATAGGCTGATGATGATGATGATGATGATGACTGAACAAGCCCTTAAACGGAGTACTCACAACTATTACAATTTCACATTGCATGTGTGTGACATCTAATTTTTAATAGATATATTAACACACTGTCATACTCATATACATTGTGTATGAGTATGACAGTGTCTCACAAGGTGGACTGATGACCTGGTGAAGGTCGCAGGAGTCCGCTGGATGTGGGTGGCACAGGACCGGTCATTGTGGCAATCTTTGGGGGAGGCCTATGTTCAGCAGTGAACGTCTTTCGGCTGATATGATGATGATGACAGTGTTTATTTTTAGGGTCATACATTTATTTACAATCTCCCACAGGTAATATAAGCATTCTCATAAGTCTCATAACAATTAAAATAACTGGCCTCCAAGCGATCATTATTGTTATAAACAATAAACAGCCTTGAACCCCAGAATATTCTAAGGGCTGGTTGAATAAGTTTAACTGAGGATTAAGTTCACTTTTACTTTTAACTTAACATAACATCCATCATCATCAGCCTATGATAGTCCACTGCTGGACGTAGGTCTCTCCTATTAACTATGCGTATAAACGCATTAGAAGGAAAATACCTATAATCGCCACGCTGGGCAAGCGATCGCAGTAATGTGTCCACTATGATGACGCTGTTGCCCATCATCAATCTTTAACAAATAATGGTCAGTGACACTTCAATCCCTTAGTCGACTCTTACGACACCCGCAGGAGTTGGGTGGTGACAAATGTATTCTTACTGCCGTAACCACACGGCCGTAAATGATCTCATTAATGTAAAAATATTAAGTTAATAATTCAGAGTTCCACCGGCCAAACTCCCGCGCAGCGTCCGTGAAAACGAATAATCGGTAATAACCGTATATTCTAAACCGTTTTAACGTTATTATGGGTGCTATGCAATTTAGTTTACGATAAAGGTTAAGATAATAACAAGGACGTTCGTTAGGTTGTGTACTCGTAGTTTCACAGAAATAAGTAGCAGTACCATTAGTATTGAGTCTCTACGGCATTATGTCTATAAAGAGACCCAAAGTACCATGACTTTGCAAGTATCGGTAACGTTAGGTTTTACTCGATACGTAATGCATTCATTGGTACTGTATTGCCCGTCAGCCTCCGTAGCCTAGTTGGTAGTGACCCTGCCTACGAAGCTGGAGGCTCCGGGTTCGAATCCTGGCGAGGGCATTTATTTTTTTGTGTATTTATTTATCACAAATATTTGTTCCTTGGTCATGGCTGTCTAAGTATTTAAGTATGTATATGTATCTATCTATTATACACCGTGATTTCTAATAACCCGAAAGATTTTAACAGTGTGTTCCTGACCACATTTAGAAACTACAATGTCGTATAAACTTTTCTGGATATCGCCTAGTTTCAGAGTTATTACCAATTAAAAAAAACATATTTTCTAATTGAAACTCGGTACAAAAGGTCTTTTTAACGGCGTTGGTATCATTATGGAGAATAGACTCACTAACCTCATTAATAGATGTCGAAAAGTGAGAAATAAAACCTTTTAAAAATGAGGTTTTTGTAAAAAAAAAACCTTAACACTCATTGTAAGTGCTAGTTTTATGAAAAACTTTTACTTTTTATGTTAAAATACATTCAAAAATAAAATAACTATTAAAAAAAAAATTAAAAAAAAATTTTTTTTTCGTCAAAAATGACAAAAGTCATATAATATTTTTTGTTTGTTTTTACATCAAAAATGCGTGGTTAAAATCTTTCGGGTTATTAGAGATCACGGTGTATATATCGTCGCCTGATACCCACATCACAAGCCTTAATTGAGCTTACCGTGGGACTAGATTGATTTGTGTAAGATGTCCCAAGATATTTATTTATTATTATTCATTTATTTACCATGAGTCTTTAAGGCTGAGTCACACCGTATACGTGTGCAGTACGAGCGCGTATGCGTGCGTAGTCTGCGCGTTGAAAAGTATGTAAATGTCATATTGGATGTCACACCGCTTGCGTGGCGTGCACGTACAAGCGGTGTGTCATCTACTAAGACATTTCCGACTCTACAACCCGTACGCTACGCACGCGCACGTGTATCCAGTGTCTCTTAGCCTTAAGTCATCCGTACCTTGTTTCCATTGTTGTCAGTCGGGAAGGGTATGCTGGGGGGTTCGTAGTTGTACCCCTTTTGAGGGGGGAGGTATTCGTTGGCCGCCCGCGCTAGAGATACCACGGCGCACGCCACTAGGCAGGATAACATGGTCTGAAAAGAAAAAATATTTTTTTATCAAACGCCGTCAAAACAAATCATCAATCGACTTCAAAGAAAGATTCTCAGGCCGACTTTTTTCTTTTTTTTATGAGACGATAGACAACTGAGCTCTCAGCCCACCTGATGGAAAGCAGGAACTGAGGCCCATGGACATAGTGACAAAATAATCGCCTATGCGCTGCCTACCCTGAGGACTTAGATGGATTGCCTCTATGCCAGTAATTACACCGGCTATCTTACCCCTCTTTATGTTTGTTACCTCATAACTTTTGACTGGGTGAATCGATTTTGATGATTCTTTTTTTATTCGTTAGCTGCTGATTGATTGGTTCCATTTTAATTCTCTAATTGGTCCAGTTCTGACAATGGCACCCATGATAAAACCATATAAGTCTTAAATATGCATTAACCATGTGCACGAAATGGGATACGCTACTAAGCGTTAGCGATTGACAACTTGGCTAAGTATCCTGGTCACGAAAGACTTCGATAAACCCACAATTTTGTAAAACCGTGTTTGTACAGACATCGCTGGTTTTATTCCCTGAAATGCACCTTGAAAGGTGCATTCAGACCAAACGAGCATTCGCTATTCTATCCCACACTCTACGAAATCAACGAATCACGTTTTGTGTAACGATCGAATTTTGTAGAGTAGGGGGTTAGAATAGCGAATGCTCGTTTGGTCTGAATGCACCTTAATATATCGGGCCACAGGAATGAAAGAGCTTTATGCGTCCCGTCACCAAGTTTTGCGCTAAGTATATATAAAGAATAGCTGCGCGTGAGACGGTCGCAAATACATCTGCATACAATGCATACCGACAGCAGGAGAATGGCATTCTTGTCTCGTCCTACAATATTTAATGTTTTACAATTAAAACAAACATTATTATACTTGACTTATTCTATGGATATGACTGTCATATCCATAGAATCACGTGGGGTAACCTGTAAATGTACGCAGTAAGTGTACGCATCATCATCATCCAGCCTATGATAGTCCACTGCTGGACGTCGGCCTCTCCTATTAACTATGCGTATACGCATTAGGAGGTAAATGCCCATAATCGCCACGCTGGGCAAGCGGATTGGCGATCGCAGTAATGTGTCCACTATGATGACGCTGCTGCCCGTCATCAATCTTTTTTCAAATAATGGTCAGTGACACTGCAATCCCTTAGTCGACTCTTACGACATCCGCAGGAGGAGTAGGGGTGGTGACAAATGTATTCTTACTGCTGTCACCACACGGCCAAGTGTACGCAATTACATTTAATTGGGTAAATCCACACGATCACACGACTGTAATATCAGTTACAATTATTTTGTATGTTCTTACATTATATTGATTTAAAGTTTCACGAGTATCACTCATATTTCAACGACAAACGGGTCTTAATCGCGTAAACTTACATTTGACGTTTCAGGCATGACATTATTCACAAACGCCTCCTAATTTAACGAGCCGCTAAGTATTGTTTGCCCCTTTTACTCTTGTGGATATATTGATAAGACCGAAAGAGACAAACATACTTAGCGGCTTGCTATATAAGGAGGGGGTTATTCTTTAACCTCCGTCCTACCCAAGGAGCCTCAAGCAATTTTTAAACTCTATGTCAATTAGACAAATTCCTAATTTGATTTAGCAAAGGACTATGCGTCAAAATGGAACAAAAACCAACAGAGCTGGAAGTAGTGTCATTAAAAAGGTCTGCTTATATACTTTATTTCATTCTATAGGTGCAAAGTTGAATTTTATTGGATAATTTTATGAGTAAGGCGTTCTGCGGGCACTTTCTAACTAAATCACCGACGTCCAGACATCATTCATCATAGTATTTACTCAGACTAAAATACAAATATCTCCGTTTTGCAATGGAATTGAACATAGTGCCCATAGAATGAAATGAAATAAATGTAAATACCTATTTAATGACACCACTTTCAGCTCTGTTGGTTTTTGGTCCACTTCCCATACAATGTTGCCAGTGGTACTTTCTTATTTGATTTTGTAAATTTTGACATAATGTATGCACGACGTAAAAATGCATAAATCAATGACCAAGCTCGCTTTAGTTGCTGTCCGTCCTCGTTGCTGCACGCGCATGCAGCAATGCACCGATAGTGCAAGGCCGCGCCGCTCGCTGCCTAAAAGCGACCAATCGTTTGACACTTCACAACTGCTTATTTCTTTATGATTCATGTCAATTTGAGTACTGAATTCGCAGAAGAGCGTTAGATAGGCTAAAAATATTAAATTGTTTTAACAAGTTAACAATGTACTTCTATTCTTCTAATAAACTTAAATAGTACATTACGACACAAGTGCGAAAAACATGAAGTTCCTCCCTATCGGTCGTGTTTTAAAACATCGCCACTTGTTTCGAATTTTGTTTTTGCACGTGTCTCGTACGAAGTTTTTTAGTACAGATGGCCCTAAGAAGTTTTGGACCTGACGTAAAATGACCCACTTCTCGCACTAGAGCCTAAAAAAGGCACCAATTGTACTAAAAAAGTTGTATTATTTCATAATCACGCATTTTTTATCATATTTATTTTCAAAACTACAATTTATATACATAGATTAAATCTAACTAATCTACTTAACCTTATGCTCGTTGACCTCAGTAAAGCCTCCGAGCGAGTTGGTCTTAAGATGAACATGGATAAGACGAAAATCATGTCAAATTCCCATGTAGCACCAACTCCCGTAATAATCGGAGACTTTACACTCGAAGTTGTAGACGAATATATATACCTAGGACAAACTATCCAGTTAGGTAGGTCCAACTTCGAGAAAGAGGTCAATCGTCGAATCCGACTCGGTTGGGCAGCGTTCGGGAAGCTACGACACATATTTTCGTCCAATATTCCGCAGTGTTTGAAGACGAAAGTCTTTGATCAGTGTGTGTTGCCAGTGATGACATACGGTACTGAAACGTGGCCGCTTACAATGGGCCTCATAAGAAGGCTCAAAGTCACCCAAAGGGCAATGGAGAGGGCTATGCTAGGAGTCTCTCTGCGTGATCGGATTAAAAATGAGACCATCCGCAGCAGAACCAAAGTAACCGAAATAGCTCTCCGAATCGCTAAACTGAAGTGGCAGTGGGCGGGGCACATTGCGCGTAGAACCGATGGCCGTTGGGGCGGGAACGTTCTTGAGTGGCGCTCACGTACCGGAAGGCGTAGGTGGACTGATGACCTGGTGAAGGTCGCAGGAGTCCGCTGGATGCGGGTGGCGCAGGACCGGTAATTGTGGCAATCTTTTTAGAAAATAAGCTTGGTTTTATCACCAAATTAAAACCATGAACCTTGAACATAGTGACCAAAAAATCGTCTATGCGCTGCTTACCCTGAGGACTTAGATAGATTGCCTCTATCTATACCAGTAATTACACCGGCTATCTTACCCCCAAACCGGAACACACTAACTATTTAGCGGCAGGTTAACAGGTAAGACTGTCGTAGCTGGTAGCTATCCGGGCGGGGTTTGGTTGAGTTTTATTTCCTTGTAAAATGAAAGTGACAGTTGCAAACTGAGTGGTTAGGTACTAGGTACCATTTTATCAACTGCTAAAATAACGTCAGTAGCTAGATCTTCATTTTGATCGCCATCGTGTCATAATCCGTTGTAATCAGAATAACAGAACATTCAAAATTGATTTTTAATGTGATTATGATCACTGGCATTACGAATAGTCATCGGTCTATCTGATCGATTATTGATAGTCATTATAGTTGCAGATTTCTAAGAACGAACTTTTGACAGTTTAGAAATGCGCCTTAGTCCGAACATCATATACATATACAGGGTGGTCCAAACCTTGACGTCAAAAAATTTTTTCTAGATGCCTCACGCCATGAGCTATCAGAATATACCCCATGTATGTTAGCCGATTTTTTGTAGTTTACGAGTAATGAATTTTTGAAAAAAATTTTGAAAAATTTTGGAATGAAGCAATTTATTAATTAAAAAAAAACTATTGAGTTTTTTAACTACTTTCTTTTTGTAAAAGTATTACTACAAATAAAGCATTTACTGACAAAAAAATTAGCGTCCTCACTTTTATACAGGTAGGATAAAAAATACCAAATTCAAAATTTTACGCTAACAACGCATCAAAATAGCATTAATGTACGTAAATAAAAAACTGGCCAAGTGCGAGTCGGACTCGCGCGCGAAGGGTTCCGTACCATTATCAATTTATTATTAAAAAAATACAGTTAAATCAACCTACCTCAAAAACTAAAAGAGATAATTTAATCAAACCAAAAATCGTTGATAGAGTTTATTAATGTGCATAACATATATTTTTTTTAGAATTTTATATCGCGTAGTTTAAAAAATAGAGGGGGGGGGACACATTTTTCAGACTTTGAGAGCTGATATCTCGAAAACGATTTGCTTAAATTTAAATAAGATTTATAAACCTTCATATCATTTTCAAAGACCTTTCTATTAATACCCCACACGCTTATATACAACTAAAAAAAAATTCTATCCCTCAGTTACATGTATGGAGGGCCCCCACCCCAATGGTTTTTTTTACAATTTAGTATCATAATCCTGTAGCGGTTCATACAACACATATCCTTACCAAATTTCGTTACTGTAGCATTTATAGTTTCCGAGTAAATCAGCTGTGACAGACGGACAGACGGACAGACGGACATGACGAATCTATAAGGGTTCCGTTTTTGCCATTTTGGCTACGGAACCCTAAAAAATAACACATATCCCAAGGAATTTTCGTATTCTAAAGACCGCCCTAGACCTTGAGCCTTCGTAAAAGCAAAAAAAAGTGATACTTAATGATGAGGATTTTTCGCAGTATTCGGTCAAATAAACTTAAAAAAGCTTAAAATTTTAAAGTAGTTAAAAATGACTTGAATAACTACACAAATTGAGTTTTCGTGCTATTTTCTGTCTTTTTTATTGATAAGAACAACAAAACAGCCGAAATTTCACTTTACATTTAAATAAAAAATTTATAAGTTTTTTTTTAGTTTATTTGACCGACTACTGCGAAAAATCCTCATCATTAAGTTTTTTTTTTTTTTTTATACCACGTCGGTGGCAAACAAGCATACGGCCCGCCTGATGGAAAGCAGTCACCGTAGCCTATGGGCGCCTGCAACCTCAGGGTGTCACATGCGCGTTGCCGACCCAATAAAAATAACGTTGGCACAACAAATAAGTGGCTCCACTCCACCTGATCGTAAGTGAAAAGTAGAGCCCAAATCGCGGCGGCAACGAACAGGAGACAATTAGTAACCTGTTAGTTGCCACCGCCTTGCTGGCCCGCTAGATGCTGGTAAATACACCGGCTGACCCCGAAACACGGCAAACACGAAGGTAAGTCATTTCACGGGCATTTACAGCGAATGTACGGTGGTAGCCAACCAGGCGGGTACTAGTAAAAATACCCTACCACCGGCTGAGAAGCTGGATACTCAGTATTTCCCTTAGTCGACTCCTACGACACCCACGGGAAGAGAGGGGCGGTGATTTTTGTATTCTTACTCCGTCACCGCACGGATAACCGGCACGGATAAGTATCACTTTTTTTTGCTATAACGAAGGTTTAAGGTCTAGGGCAGTTTTTACATTACCAAAAATTCTTGGGATATGATTTTTTTTTATTTACGTACATTAATGCTATTTTTATGCGATTTTAACGTAAAATTTTGAATTTGGTATTTTTTATCCTACTTGTATCAAAGTGAGGATGCAAATTTTTTTGTCAGTAAATGCTTTGTTTGTAATAATACTTTTACAAAAAGAAAATATTAAAAAAACCCAATAGTTTTTTTTTATCAATAAATTTCTTCATTCCAGAATTTCTCAAAAAAAAATTTTTCAAAAATTCATAACTCGAAAACTACAAAAAATCGGCTAACATACATAGGGTATATTCTGATAGCTCATGACGTAGGGAACCTAAAAAAATTTTTTGACGTCAAGGTTTGGACCACCCTGTATATCTATATAATATTGGAAAAACGGTTAGCTTTACCCTCATATTAATAAATAAGGTTTAATCTATAACTGTAAAAAGTTCATTTTTAGAAAACTATATATACTACAGTAGAACCCGTTTAATACG
>JALPQI010016389.1:0-24000 GCA_025490895.1 Thaumatotibia leucotreta
AATCTAACGTGATCCACCTCCAGACCTTCCTCCGGCGGCGGCAAGGTGCCCATCTGCGCATGATACAGGCAGCATTCCCGCGCTGTATCGCAATAGCGTGCCTTTGCGCGAGAAAACTGCCAGCTCGCGAGTCCCCCGTTGCTTCCCTTAGGCGTTTCCCGAGCTTTAACTTAATATCGAATACCAATTCAGCAAAGTTCCAATTTGAAGGGCCGTTAAATTACTCCTTGTATTCAAATCTCTTAACTAAATAAATGAGGCCACCAAGCATGACTGACTTGATTAGGCATTGATGATCCTAAGAATGTATGGTATTATAAATCCATTCCAAAAAAGGTCCAACGGGTGTATACATCGAAATGGGATTAACGCTTAGTACGCTCTCGGCTACACCAATAATACGCCCCTCGTACACCAGCGGTCCCCCCGAGTCACCCCCCCGAGCCTGCTGGTACTTCCTGGAGCACTTCGGAGCTATACACAATGCACTATATTTCAAATTACGCATTGTGTCGCAAGGAATCACTACACCCTCACCGACTTGCAGGGGAATTAAGTCAGTCTTTTCTATTCCAGCCCAGCTCATCATGCTTATAGACTTGTGTGTAAATCCAAATCCCGCGTATTTAACTGGAAGACCCACTAAAACTTTATAATCAAGCGATAACAATTTTCCATACTCTTTCTTAGGCACTGTCTCAGTCAATATAAGTGATATGTCATTCAATAGAAACCATTTCGTATAATGAGGATGAGGATATAATTTGATTACTTTCGTATACATGTTGGTTTCGTTGGCCGGTTTAGTATACTCCCCGTACCTGATGACCATCTGTTTTGGAGTCTTCTCGGCGACGCAGTGAGCCGCGCTGAGGACCCAGGTCTCCGCTATGAGATTGCCAGTGCAGAAACTGTGGGACTGGGAAGGTTCCTTTTTTTGCAGAAGCACGGCGAACGGGAATTCATTTTTAGAGTCGGTCTGTCCGTCGTACACCCTGAGGTCGGATAGGTCGTTGGAGTCGGCATTGCCAACTATAAGTACCCCCAGAACAAACATGGCATACATTCTCCAATAAGTGTATCCCAGGCTGGACTAAATTCTAGGCCTCAACTAGATTCAATTTCAAACGGAATTGTAAAATAAATGAAATGAAAGAAAATGCAATAGCATATTTGATTTCTTTTTTTTATGTTGTTTCGGAACTCAAACCAATTTACAAACCAAATAAAGTACCTATGATGTGACCATACCTACAGTCATAACTTATAGTGTAGGTAGGTACCTACTCTTTATTATTATTTATGGATGGGTAGGATGGTTGGTATACAAGCGTACGAGATACCTGGTGGTAATCTATTAAAACTTGTGAAATGTGATTTTACCCAGAAAAAGTCACTTCTTTCTTACCCACCGAACCTCAAATCTCCGGGCGTCCTTGTAGTATTTTATTACATAGTTAGGTTATGTAGGTACTTGAGCTAGTAATTGTGGGTGACATGTGCCCTTATTTTTTCCAATGCTCCAGGTACTCATATATCCGGTAAACTTTGTACAATAGTGATGGGACCCCTTGCGTATCCAAGCTTCTTTTCATTTTTAGGGACAACAAATCGGCGTGAAATTAAAAAATCTTGATTGCAGTCAGCTTTGTAACGACAATTAAGCACTAAATATCGATAATAACTCGGTTTTGGTGTTAATTAAACAACTATATAACATAATTATATTGATTACAAGGTTCTAAGTTGTACTTTTGTCAACTTGAAATTTGAACATTGTCACACTGACACAGATTTAATTACCCCGAAAATGTAAAACAAGACCGTGTAGGGGTAGCGACTTATTGATTGTTGTATACAATTATACATAAGACGAGCTCGTAATTAAAGTATAATTACAGTTTAACTCCAGATAAAGCTTTCTTAATCTTGATTGTTTGATTATGGATTCTAAATATGTTGTATGGAAGTAATGATATCGAACTAGAATTATATTTTTTTTATAATAAGTAATAACTGTAAGTGTTTCGTTGCGACATAGTTTATTATTGGTTGTGTTGTAATGTAAAAACATAAAAAACAAATCAAATCACCATAAACAATAACATTTTATTTCATTTCCTTGCCAATCCGTTTAAAATTAAATTTTGAATCCCAATACTTGGTCTTGCCCACGTCACTAGTCACAGGTATAAGTAGGTATTTATTTGAGAATGTATGCCATATTTGTTTTGGGAGTACTAATAGTTGGAAGTGCGGTCGCCCGCAGAGGCGACCTCAGGGTGTACGATGGAGACGCGAACACCAAAAATAAATTTCCATTCGCCGTGATTCTGCAAGATGCAAAGGAACCTTACAGATTCTGCACCGGCAACACAGATGGTCATCAGGTACGGCGAATATACTAAACCAGGCGATGAAACCAAGTCGTATGCGAAAGTAATCAAATTGTATCCTCATCCTTATTACACAATTTAATTTGAATGATATATCACTTATATTCACTGAGAAAGTGCCTGAAAAAGAGCATGGAAAATACTGTCGCTCGATTATAAAGTTTTAATGGGTCTTACTGTTAAATTCACTGGATTTGGTTCAACACACCAGTTTTTGGCTAAAACGAGCTATGCTGCTAAGAAAAGGAAACGATTCCCCTGCAAGTCGGTGAGGGAATAGTAATAGAATGCGAAAAATATTCAACAAAGCCACGACATATGGTTAAAAATAGTGCGCTGTGTGTAGCACCGAAATGTTCGAGGAAGAGTCAGCAGATTCGAGGAGGAGACTCAGGAGGACCGCTGGTGTACGAGGGACGTATCATCGGCATCGCCCGGAGTAGATTAATGTTTGTTCCATTTCCATTTCGATATATACACCTCTTAGTCCCTATTTAGAGTGGATTTACAACACCATACATTCAAAGTAGGTCTTGTCAAAAACTTTTGAAGTGGGTTCATTGTTTGAAGTATGTAGCACGCTTGATATGTATGTTTTTTTAGATTTCTGTAACTAATTTGATTATTTATGCACGGTTCACAATGTTGCACAAAAAACAAATGGCGTTAGGTACTTAAAAAAAACTGGAACGATGAAATTTGTAACAAAGACTCGTCCATCATTATTTACAGTTGTCCTCTGAAATATTATAGACAAGTCTAATGCATCCTCTTGAAACATCTGGCTAGTAATTTTAATATTTTTTTGCTATAAACGAAACAGAGTCCCTATGTGTTTTGATGTTAGAGCAAAAACATATTTAGATTACAGCCAGTATAACTTAATTCCGTGCCATTTTGTTATCTAGTAAAAACTGAAGTATTTCCAGTCTTCCTTTAAGATTCCTTTTGCTGGTACAAAATATAATATGAACCCATCTTTGTTGCGGTGACAAGGAGACAATGTAACACAATTCTATACACTTTCTTCGCCAAAACTGATTCGGGCACGGTTCAAGCATATATTATGTATAATTTTCATCACTCTGAAGCCCGTGCTACTTTTATGTTAATCTGTTCAGTAGTTTTTTCTTTATTTGTTGACCGTCTCTCCTTGTGTCTTATTTTAATCACCATGAGCTGCAAGAAGGCTGTACCATTCTTATGAGGCTGCAGCACTTGTCCTGAGGTTTGCAGCTTACTTGCAGCACCACGACGAACGGGAACACATTTGAGTCGGCCTCTCCATCTTACACCCTTAAGTCTGCTCGAATGTTGACGCTACTCGCCAACTTCATAATTAAAATGGTTTACATTTTAAATGCAAACTAGACTGTATTCTGGATGTTCTTTAAATAAAGAAATCAAAAACCTTAAGTCCTCGCAGTTTTATTTCAACAGTTTTTATGTCATTTCGTAACAAAACCAATATCGGTAAAATCGATATTTTCATTTGCTTCTTGTGAAAATCAATTCATAAAGTCATAAACAATAAGATTAGTTTTTCAGTTATTGCGATTAAAAATAACAGTACCTAATTATTTATTTTTTAGTACAGATGGTGTACTTTTTACGCTCTAGTGCGAGAAGTGGGTCATTTTACGTCAGGTCCAAAACTTCGGAGGGCCATCTGTACTAAAAAAAGTCGTACGAGACACGTGCAAAAACGAAATTTGTAACTCGTGTCGATGTAAAACATCGCCACTCTTTTCGAATTTCATGTTTTTCGCACTTGTGTCGTAATGTACTTGTACTATTCTTCTTGGCTCATCAGCTTTTTTAAACCACTAGCTGGCACTAAAAGTTTAAAGATTGCTGATTTAAAATTCGAATATACATATGTAACTAGGTAAAGTGTTTAGGAGACTGACGGCAAAACATCAAATACAAAATCCCATCTCCAGTTCACACTATACTCTACCTCCAAAGAAAAACCTTCGTAGGTACCACGGAAATGAGACTCTCGATTTTTTCCCAACAGGAAATTACTTCCCAACATCACACAGGTGCCCGGTTTTCGTATTCTGCGTAAAAAGGACCTTTTCTTAATTAGGCGTCGTTAAATACTTGTTCCTTTGACACTTTATAAAGGTTTTCTTTTAATCAAGGTTTTGTAGATTTTAGGATTTTTGAACTACACATTTTAAGGGAAACACAATATACCTTATTTCGTTGTAATTTCGCCTGCTTTGTTCCTATTATATACCTAGTCCTTTAAGGGGCTCCGTGCGGAAATCGTCGGCTTTTGACTAGTTAACTATTCCGCGTTGAATACTATAATACAAATACAGTTGTTCTACTACTGGTGACCTATTTAAGAATTATAAAGTGCGTGCGGAAATTGATGGCGTCTGAGAGCAAGAGACGCCTATACCTGCCTACATGCCTTCACTTTCCGTCATCTAAATATGTAAGAGCCGGGTTTTGAAAAAAAAACTAGGTATTTTAGCCGCGTGGTCACCGCAGTAAGAATACATTTCGCTACCCCAATATTACACGGTTCTATGTAACATTTTCGGAATAATTAAATCTGGACTAAGTGTCAGTGTGACAATGTTCAAATTTCAAGTGGACAAAATGACAACATAGAACTTTGTAATATTGGGGCAGCGATTTGTCACCACCACAACTCTGCCCGTTTATTTATCGAAGATTTATGATGGGCAGCAGCATCGTCATTGCGGACACACTACTACGATCGCCAACCCGCTTGCCCAGCCTGGCGATTATGGGCATTTCCTCCTAATGCGTCCATGCGCATAGGCTAAGGAGAGGCTAGGCTGTTGTCCTGCAGTAGACTAATATAGGCTGATGAATGTATGTAATTTACATACCTGGGATAACTGGGGGCAAATTATAGGGATTTGATATCGATTAAAAAGATGTCGATAGAATTATAATAAAAGATGTGCTTATTGAAAATTCTCGATTACAGTACAGAGGTTCAATGTCAGAATTATCTGATATCTGGCCTCTACAGATAGTAAAAACTAGTACGCAGATGTCATTTTTATCAAAATGACAATTTAAATATTGATATTTTAATATTAGTTGTATATTTTGAAAACTATTTTAAAATATGCACGTAACTACCCGTTTAAAGTTATTTTTTATTTTAATGGAAGAGTAAGTACCTAATATCTATGCCGAATAACATTTAAGGATGTTGTCGTTCACAGTAACATCGATATATTTTTAGTCGATAAAATATTTTGCTACATCACTTTCGTATAAATGCCCCGAGTTATCCCAGGTATGGTAATTTACCTAACTAGGTTCTTTATATTATTCACAAACTTCAAGTTTAAACAGTCATATAAGTACAATGGCTAATACATACGAGTATGTTTGTACGTTCAGTTTAAGAGATCCAATCCAATTTGCCTGATGCTGGCGATCAAATGGCGGCAATGCAGATGAATGGAAACATACGGCAAATAATTCATTTCATTTATTTATGTACCGTTTTCATTAAGTACCTACCATATTTTATTAAGCAGTGTGCAAAGCGGGTGGAGGGGGTAGCCGAAACGATCGCCGCGCTCGCTGCGGCTAAAATTGACATTATGGTCGCCGACTTCAGCTGTCAAATCCATACTGCAGCAAATATTTTCTCATCGTTTTCAGATAAATATTTAATATGGGCCTAGTAAGGTGTGTTATTGTTAATTGCAATAACACCAAGAAAAACAGTGACTGTAAATTTTACCGATTTCCAAGATCATTCATCGAACATTGATGAAGTATATAAGTGCTGCAATGTGCTTGCATTTCCCACTCTTATTATAAACGCAGTCGCACGATACACTCTCTACATGAGAAGTGGTGTTTACCTGTAAGTAAATTTATTTGTTAGAGAATAGAAAAAAACTTTTATTGAACGGTATCGAAACACAAAAATCGGCTTACATAATACTTACAAACAAAGTTGTCTTGTACGCCGTTGCTGTCACTGAAGCTTGGCGAACCACTCGGGATTTGATAATACGGGACATGTCTTCTTGGCGAATATCTTCAACCTCGAGAACATGCCCAGCTTGCACCAATTTCATCCCTTTATTCATCGTCTCCGGTTGGAAAACGATGTCGTGCGTGATGGCACGAAACCCCGTTTTAGTTATGAGTAGGCTCATTTCTAACTGAAAACAACAATATTAATGTTATTAGCAATAATGTTACTGACTGAAATAGTCCAAAATTGCCTTATATATTAAAATAACACAAAATTTAATTAATATTTTTCAAAATATTTACTTACTTCCCGCTTGAAAGCGGCGACTATAATGTCTAAAATGGCCACCTGTCAATGGCGCTGTCATCGCGCACGGTGCCACTGCCTGCGACCACGGGTGTAACGTCATGCTATAATGATAATATGGTTGATAATCGTGAAATTTTAAATCAATAAGCTAGATTTTTGATTAAAAATGTGAACTGGTAATTACCAGTTTACATTTGGATTTGTCAAGCTGAATACAATTTAGAAGAAAATAATAAATATAATATATTATTTTCTTTCACATTTTGAACCTTGTTGTTGTTGCTGTAAACAAACTAACGAATACTGCCGAACTAATGTTCGTAAAATCAATTAAACAAAGAAAATGTTACATTATTGAATATAAGATAGGTATAAATTCCATTGAAGTCAGAGTCTTACTCCTGTATAATCATAACACCGGTTTCGCGGGGGCAAAAATGTACCAGTGCTAGTGATTCATTAAATATCGATTTAGTTTATCGATATCCATAAAAATATTTTTTTAACCATCATTGTCATAACTAAACTAATGGCTAAGTTGGACTACGTTTAACTATGCGCAAACCTCTTTCATTCATACTTATCGCAACTGTAAACATCCGATGTCTGACATTGACTGTGTAGAGTCACTTTTGACAACCATTGAATTGTTGAATAATTTATCTAGTATCTACAACAATATTTTTTGCATTCTGATCAATTAAATCTACCTTTTTGTTTTTTAAGGCGGCTAAAAATGCCACGCAAGAAAAAAGTATCCGGAAAAGAAATAGAACCGAGTCATAAAACAGAAATTCATCAAAACTATAAATTGTTTGAATTTGCTCCAATTACTACAGTTGACCTAGAAAGGTCGTTTAGTTGGCTAAAATGGATATTGTCACCCAGGCGACGAAGATCTGAAAATGTAGAATAAATTTTGTTTGTATACTTATTGTGAAAATTATATTAAATATTAAAGATAGTTAATTCCTCAAAAAGTTTCTTTTTGTGTATATAGTTTCCTTCTTCATTCAAATTCTTGAAATTACATAACGGTTGTACGACATTTTTATCGATATCAAATAATAAAATCAGTTTAATGTGTCCTCGCACTATTAAACGTCAGTACAGATTTGCCCCCGCGAAACCGGTGTTTGATAATCAAAGACAGAGTTATCTGACGTGAAATATTTCTTCTTTATTAATGGTTTTTTTATTTAACGTCTGTGTTTTTTTATCTATCTTTACAGGGTCTTATCTTTACAGGGTGGCAAAAAAAATAGTGCATCACCGTTGACAGTGAGGTTATCGGACGCAGAATAGATGCCCTAGATTTTTTTTTAAATTAGTGCAAGTTTAAACACTGGTAGTACCTACCTAGTAAGTAGGACCTAGGACTATTAATTTACAAAATAATGTTGAACAAGTCATCGAACCTGAAACTTCCATAAATTCCCTAGAGGACCTATGCTCAGTCCCAAAAGCTCACAGGCAACAACGGGAATTTTCTTCATATTTTAAAGACAAACGGGTCTTAATCGCGTAAACTTACGTTTAATTATATCCTGACGTTTCGGGCATGACGTCTGCCTGCGACCACGGGTGTGACGGATGTAACGTCATGCCCGGAACGTCAGGATATAATTAAACGTAAGTTTACGCGATTAAGACCCGTTTAACCGTCTTTAAAATATGGGGGAATTTTCTTATTTATTGGGCGATTATCCCATTGTGTTTTTTCATTTACCCAATTTAACCCAATAGAAAAATATTAGGTATTTCTTAGTCAGTACAGTACGGTCAAAGGCAAATTAAGGGTGCTTCTAGTACGAAGTTCAAGAAAGGCAAAATGATTAGGTAGTCGTTTTTCTATTACTTCGGTAGCGACCCCTAATTTTTGTTTAAAATAATTGAAAAATAAACTAAGTAAAAAAAGTTTTAAGTTAAACGGTTTTTATTGCACCAAAAACTAGAAAATAAAAATTTATTGTATCTAACCGTAGATGCTACTTTCTGTAGATTACTCACGTGAAACTATTATCACTGTAGGTAGTCTTCCCAAGTCGGATACTGAAAGCCACGTTTAGCCTCTATGTCAGTGGATTAAGCGTTACCTAATCGGAAACTTTTGCCAAACTAAAATAAAAACGTGGGGCGTACGCAATTGTGATTAAGTCACTATATATTTAAGAACACACATAGAAATCAAGACAGGAATAGTGTAATAAATAAGTTTTGTTCTGGCCTTGATAAAAGCTATTTACCTCTGTTGTAGAAGTGATGGAACAGATGGATGATTAATTGCAAAATTAAAGCTACAATTACATATTTTGAACTTGTACGTTTCTTTATAATAACGCCCCACGTTTTTATTTTAATCTGGCAAAAGTTTCCGATTTGGTAACGCTTAATCCACTGACATAGAGACTAAACGTGGTTTTCAGCATCCGACTTGGGAAGACTACCTACAGTGATAATAGTTTCACGTGAGTAATGTTGGAGGTTCCGTAAATGAAATACCAGTAAACTGTTCCGAGTTATATTGTGCACTGAAGCAGACTGAAGTGATAAACTAACGTGACAGAGTGACTAGGTAAACAAACATTGACATTAGTTTCATTATTCTAACCAGCTAGTTTATATCGGTCACATATAAGAACTCTATGTTCCAACACTGGCCCTTGATCCAATATAAACTACAAATATTTACATAGCCACACAACAATAAACACAATAAGGATATATATAAAGCAATGACACATCTGCTGCCCTAAGGAATAAAAACTATCTACAGCAAAAACATTAGCAAAAGTATAAAATTATCAAAGTATCCGTCACATATAAATAGTAAAGAAAACATTCAAAACATATATGACACGGATCCAAAATAATCTATACTTCTGCAAGTACATTACTTAAAATCCAAGAACTCACTTATTTAGTGTAATAAATAAATGGGAAACGAACTTATCGTGTTTTTCTTTAGTCAAAGGTTTCGTTAACACGTCAGCGATCATTTGGTCAGTGGAAAGATACTTTAAGGTAACCGTACCTTCTTCAACGATTTCCCTGATGAAATGATGTCTGACATCGATGTGTTTTGTTCTGGCGTGGTACATAGAATTAGTGCACAACTTCAGTGCTGACTGATTGTCATTGTGCAAAGTTATCTTGTACTGTACCCCGTAAATTTCGAACAGAAACTTTCGCAGAAAAAGAGCCTCTTTACAAGCATCTGACAGACACATATACTCCGCTTCGCAGCTGGAAAGAGCCACTGTTTTCTGCTTTCTACTCTCCCAAGAGACGGTAGAATTGCCAATTTTAAAAACGAAACCGGTATAAGATCGACGGTCGACCTCATTCGACGCATAATCAGCGTCCGCATACGCGAGAATATTCAAACCTGACTTCTGAAAAGTTAAAGAATAATTAAGCGTACCTTTAAGATAGCGAAGAACGCGCTTTGCCGCCTTCCAGTGAGTCTCGTCGTAAGCATCGTTGAACTGGCTGAGTGAGCTGACAGCATGTGCAATATCCGGCCGCGTACACACTGCTATGTACATGAGACAGCCTATCAGGCCTCTGTAGTCGTAAGTACAGTCCTTCTTAGTTGACTTCACGAGCTTCAGTCCTGTTTCCATAGGTGTTCGCGCAGATTTGCAGTCCGACATTTGAAATCGTTCTAGCACATTTTTAATGTAACTCGACTGGTCTAGAGTTATTTCGTTATTCTGTCTACAAAGCCTCATTCCGAGAATGTGATGTGCTGGCCCTAAATCTTTTATTTCGAAAGCCTTCTTCAGTTCCTCTTTGATTTTTGCCGTATCTTGGCAATCAGCTGAAGAAAATAGCATTATGTCATCAACGTAGAGCGCAATTATAATCATAGATTTTCCACTCGACTTGACATAAACACAAGGTTCAGAAGATAATCGCTTGAATTTCATTTTATTTGTTAAAACGCCATTTATCTTATCATACCAAGACTTCGAAGCTTGCTTCAGTCCGTATATGGCCTTATTTAACTTGTAAACTTTATCTTCTTGGCCTTTTATTTTATAGCCTTCTGGCTGTTCCATAAAAACGGTTTCTTTTAAATCTCCATTCAAAAATGCCGTTTTCACATCCAGATGTTCGATATTCATATTATGTTCCGCAGCTAAAGCGAGCAACGTACGTATAGTAGAATATCGTACTACGGGAGAGAACGTTTCTTCGTAATCTATACCGTATTTCTGCGTGTAACCTTTTGCAACAAGGCGCGCTTTGTACCTTAAAATTTCCCCATTCAGGCCAAGTTTCCTTTTAAAGATCCACTTGCACTTAACTGGCCGTTGCTTCGAATCGCGATTAGTCAGAGTCCAACATTTGTTATCGATGAAGGATTTATACTCTTCCGCCATCGCGGCTTTCCACTCCTTAGCTTCCGGTCCATTGAGTGCCTCACGAACTGTCTGAGGGTCCCCGCTGTCACTGCACGCAGTGCGCGCTACGCTCGCAGACTCAAACTCGCTGGATTCCTCTGTAGAGTTCTCGCAGTCTTCCAGTGTCGAATCTCCTGGAATGTACGTTTCATCCGCTGAGTCATCTGGGGTCTCAGTACTGCTCTCAGAATCATCTACCGTAATGACAGTATTATCTTGACAGTCTTCTGTAGATGTTTCTGCGGGCTCTGTGGGTAACATTGGTTGCACTTGAGCATCATCATTGACAGTTTTATCGTTGCTAGCTAGATCAACGAGATTGTAACGTGAACTGTCACATTCATCAGATGATATGTCATTCCAAAAAGCATGTTCTAGAAAAATTACGTTTCTTGCTTTTATGACATTTTTCGGGTTGGTCGGATCAATCAATCTGTAACCTTTTGTTTCGTCACAGTATCCAACAAAAATATGTTTTTTACTCTTAGGATCCAATTTATCCCGTTTGTGCTGAAGAGCATAAGCTTGACAACCAAAAATGCGTAGGTGACTAAGGTTTTCCTTTTTACCTGTCCATTTCTCTTCTGGTGTACTGCCCATCACAGCCTTAGTTGGAGAACGATTCTTCAGGTAGACTGCGGTGTTAACGGCTTCTGCCCAGAATTCCTTCTTCAGACCTGCTTCCTGAAGCATGCACCTGGCTTTGTCCATGATGGTTCTGTTCGCCCGCTCCGCGACACCGTTCTGCGCTGAAGACCTTGGTACTGTGGTCTGATGTCGTATTCCATGCTTCTTCAGGAATTTCTGAAAATTAGAATTGACATATTCACCACCATTGTCACTTCGCAAAACTTTTATTTTCTTATTGGTTTGGTTTTCTACAAGAGTTTTAAATTCTTTGAAAATCTCGAAAACCTCATCCTTCCTCTTAAGGAAATAAACGAAAGTTTTTCGTGACAGATCATCGATGAACGTCAGGAAATATCTTTTCCCACCCATGGACGGACACGGAAGTGGTCCCGCAATATCGCTGTGAATCAACCCAAGTATGTCATTTGCCCTGGATACAGATTTCTTTGGAAATGGTAACCTAGTCTGTTTACCTACAACACAGGAAACACAAGACTGAAAGTTATTGTTATCATAAGAAATCCCAGTAGCCATACCTTTTCGCAATAACTCCATGCTTCGGGTGTTCAGATGCGCCAGACGTCGATGCCAAACTTGTTGCGTTAACTGCTTCGCTGGTGCTTGGGCCTGCGCTTGCTTGACGTGTTCAACAGGACGACTGTCATCCTTCAGTTGACACTCTGACGCCGCCTCGCTGTCACCTGTATCTACAGACAAAGACGAACACATAGCCTGCGAGGATGGTTCGCTACACAAAACAGACACGGTTTCAATGGCATCAAGTTGATAAACACCATCTCTCTCGGTTGCAGTAGCTAAAACCTCCCCATTTTCGGTGATTGTACACACACCAGAACAAAACACAACTTTGTAACCCTTATTGACCATGGCACTTACAGATAACAAATTTGTAGACAATTTAGGAACTAAGTACACATTACTTATCATTCTTACGCTATTGTCCTTGAACACAACCTGCGCCGTACCTCGTCCAGCCGTCATTAGAGCTTCGCCATTGGCAATGTACACTTTCTTCGGTTTCTCGTTCGAAAAATCCGATAAAAATGTGCGGTCATTGCATAAATGACAGGATGAGCCGCTGTCTACGTACCAAACGTCGCGCTTGATACCTGCGGTCAACGCCGTGAGAAGCGCCGAGCCTTTACGGCCACTCTTCTTGCCGTCAGACTTTTCAGGACAATCCTTCATAAAATGTCCAGTCTTCTTGCATTTGAAGCACTTATTTGGTTTTCGTGTCTTTCGAGCAACTAAAGCAGTCGTATCTTCGGTTTTCTCATCACGACGTGCATTTTCTTGAAGCAATTTTGATTTGACAGTTTCGCTTGACAGTGACGTGTTCGAATTTTCTAGAGCCATAATCAACGGATCATAATCGCTTGTCAAACCGCTGAGCAAAATTACGGCTACGAAGTCGTCTTCCAAAGCCGCTCCGATGTCACTCAGTTGTTGCGATGAATCCAAGACCTTGTTCACGTATGCCTCCATACTCACACATTCGCTTAATTTTGTAGCGAATAATGTACGAAGCAATCCGAGTCGTCTACACAAGCCTCTGTCCTCGTACGCCTTCTGCAGGTTGTCCCATGCCTCGCGAGCCGTCTTGGCGTTTCGAATTAGTGGAAACACACAAGGCTGTACGTCTAAGGCGATTTTCGCGAGCGCCTTCTCCTGCTTCTTTTCGTCGATTTCATTATTTTCACGCTTTCCCACACAATCCCAAAGATCGTCGTGAATAAGCACCATCCGCATGACGAATTTCCATGAATTATAATTTTGAATTCCGGATAATTTTTCGATCGAAACATTCTGACTGGCAGATGCCATCTTTTGTTTTCATGCGAATAAATTTTGAAAATATTTGTATCGAAATCACACGCGCACTTTTTTTTTGGAATCTGGTAATTACCGCAGCGATGCTACCATGTTGGAGGTTCCGTAAATGAAATACCAGTAAACTGTTCCGAGTTATATTGTGCACTGAAGCAGACTGAAGTGATAAACTAACGTGACAGAGTGACTAGGTAAACAAACATTGACATTAGTTTCATTATTCTAACCAGCTAGTTTATATCGGTCACATATAAGAACTCTATGTTCCAACAAGTAATCTACAGAAAGTAGCATCTACGGTTAGATACAATAAATTTTTATTTTCTAGTTTTTGGTGCAATAAAAACCGTTTAACTTAAAACTTTTTTTACTTAGTTTATTTTCAAGTTTTTAGTGCAATTGTTAAGATAATTTCCGATACTATACCTACTTATTCTAGATCAAAGATGTTGTTTATAATATGTAATACAAACTATGCATGCTAAGTAGCACTTATACTCTCGCGCTTTCATCACGAATCACGACACATATGTAAACGTAATGGACATTATTTTATGTGTAACGGGAGGCGAATCCCTGTTGAATAGATATTTTTAGAAATCCGACACTAAAAAAATGTTATTAAATATCTCGATCGACAAATGAAAACCAAAGGCTGGGCGTGGTTAATGCACCTAAGCTTGAATGCCCGAAGTGTCTCAAATGGACGTATTATTTATACAATAAGTACCTTAGATAACAGAGACCTGACAATAAGGAATAAATCAATCGATTTGGTTTATTGAGAAAATCAAGTTAAAATTTTTATATTGTACCTACACAATATACAAGTCGAATTTTGAGACTATAAAATATAAGCTCGTTCTCTCAGTCGACCAACCGGAGGACCGCAGGTCTGACGGAATCACTCTATCAGCCAGAGGTCCGCAGGCCCGACGGCTCTCCCTACGCGATCCACTCACGCTGTCACTCTATCAGCTGGAGGGCCGCAGGCCCGACGACTCTCCCTACGCGATCCACTCACGCTGTCACTCTATCAGCTGGAGGGCCGCAGGCCCGACGGCTCTCCCTACGCGATCCACTCACGCTGTCACTCTACCAGCTGGAGGGCCGCAGGCTCGACGGCTCTCCCTACGCGATCCACTCACGCTGTCACTCTATCAGCTGGAGGGCCGCAGGCTCGACGGCTCTCCCTACGCGATCCACTCACGCTGTCACTCTATCAGCTGGAGGGCCGCAGGCCCGACGGCTCTCCCTACGCGATCCACTCACGCTGTCACTCTATCAGCTGGAGGGCCGTAGGCCCGACGGCTATCCCTACGCGATCCACTCACGCTGTCACTCTATCAGCTGGAGGGCCGCAGGCCCGACGGCTCGCCCTACGCGATCCACTCAGGCTGTCACTCTATCAGCTGGAGGGCCGCAAGTCCGACGGCTCTCCCTACGCGATCCACTCACGCTGTCACTCTATCAGCTGGAGGGCCGCAGGCCCGACAGCCCGCCCTACGCGAACCACTCACGCCGTGAGTCTATCAGCTGGAGGGCCGCAGGCCCGACGGCTCTCCCTACGCGATCCACTCACGCTGTCCCTCTATCAGCTGGAGGGCCGCAGGCCCGACGGCTCGCCCCACGCGAATCACTCACGCAGTCACTCTATCAGCTGGAGGGCCGCAGGCCCGACGGCTCGCCCTACGCGAACCACTCACGCTGTCACTCTATTAGCCAGAGGTCCGCAGGTCCGACGGCTCGCCCTACGCGATCCACCCACGCTGTCACCCTATCAGCCGTGACCCTATGAGTCTATCAGCCGGAGGGCCTCAGTAATGACATACGGTACTAAACCGTGGTCGTGTACACAATGGGCCACATAAGAAGTCACCCAAAGGGCAATGGAGAGGCCTATGCTAAGAGTCTCTCTGCGAGATCGGATTAGACATGTGACCATCCGCAGCAGAACCAACGTAACCGATATAGCTCTTCAAATCGCTAAGCTGAAGTGGGTGGGGCTCGTCGCGCGTGGAAACGATGGCCGTTGGGGCGGTAAGGTTCTCGAGTGGCGGTCACGTACCGGAAGGCGCAGCGTGGGTAGGCCCCCCTTAAGGTGGACTCATGACCTGGTGAAAGTCGCTGGATACGGGTGGCACGGGGCCGGTCCTTGTGGCAATCTTTGGGGGAGGCCTATATTCACCAGTGAACGTCTTTCAGCTGATATGATGATGATCATGATAATTGAATCCGTATGTTTCTACCAAATATCTAAAGCAGTACTTCAAAATCTACATATCGCTAAACCTAGCGGTTGTGGCAGGCAGTAACACTGGAGTATCAGATTTGAGGAGTTGGATGTTATTATTAAATTTACATGTTTCTTTTCTACCTATGTACTTCATATCTAAATAACTTCTTTAAAATCAAGATATTGATAAAAGATAAACCTTGCGGTTATTGTGGGCAGTGCTGCAGCATCAAGAGTGAGGAGTTGGAAGTCAAGATCAGGCTGTTAGTGTTTGATTATGCCAAACATGCTATACTTTCATTTTCACGTGTCTAACACTCTCAGTTAAGGTAAGCAGTACGTCTGCAGCATCAGGCTTTGAGGATACGAGGATATAAATATTATAATATTGCATTGTCATGGGGACTTGATAAGAGTTCCAAATTTTATTGATTTCGGTGCAGTAGAAGTGGTCGATAAATCGATCACAAGATTTGAAGCATCGACGACAGTTGATACGCGGTGAAGTTAATAAAAACCGTTTAAAAAACAAATATGGTTTACTTATCAAATAACAAAATGAGAGGGTGCCCCATAGAAAATTGCAATTGGGAGAGCAAAGAGCTCTTTTATTGGTTCGAGAATAAGAAGCACCCTAGTGTACATAATATAAAAATGCTCAAAAATATGTCCCTCTGCAGTTTAATTATCTGTAATAAGAACGTCGTAATATATTTGCCGTGTGGTGACGGCAGTAAGAATACATTTGTCACCACCCCAACTCCTCCTTCGGGTGTCGTAAGAGCCGACTAAGGGATTGAAATGTCACTGACCATTATTTGACAAATTATTGATGATGGGCAGCAGCGTCATCATAGTGGACACATTACTGCGATCGCCAATCCGCTTGCCCAGCGTGGCGATTATGGGCATTTACCTCCTAATGCGTCTATACGCATAGTTAATAGGAGAGGCCTACGTCCAGCAGTGGACTATCATAGGCTGATGATGTATGTATGTAATATATTTATAAGAGGATTTTTTTGGTATAATAGATTCATACAACCACGGAACTGTTCCGGGTTGAGAAGCTCTACCATAAGTTGGAGAGTAAAGGATACGTTAGGTTTCATTCGATACGTAATGCATTCTATCACGCTCTTGGCCTCTTACTGACATACTGGAGCGAGCGAGCGCGATGGCCTACATTTCGTATCGAGTAAAACCTAACGTTACCGATACTTGCAAAGTCATGGTACGGGTACAGAGCTGAGCCTGTAAATATGAGCCGACATCTACGAACTAATAAAACATGGAAGCCGCACGCCATAGTGCCTTTCAAAAACGGCCCTGAATTTTAGTTGACAAGTGTCACCCCCTCTTCAATGCATCACGGCAATGAATTTCAATGTCAACCTATAAAAACTCAAACCACCATTTAAAAATAGTTGTGATTGGTCCGTCAAAGTTTTGATTGGCTTTATTCTATAAACATTTGTCAAAAATGTTGCGCTGAAATATGCGCGGTGTAGTACGGTCAAATCGTACATAATTTTACCCTAAACTCGCAAATCAAGTAGTATCGCTGCATTTTTGGTATATTGTTTAGACACCATAGGACAGTATAAAACCATATTTTGCAAGCAAAAAAAAGTTGTGCCAGCTGGGTAGTACGTGAAAAACTGCGAAATTTACGGCCATTTTTTAGTTTCTGTTTTTTATTTAAAAAACCTTACGTTTTTTGTTATCATATGTAAATAAACGTTTAAAGACTAATAAATTTCCAACAAGTTGAGCTAACATGCATTACCGTAGGTCTTATAGTTTCAGAGATTCGAGACTTTAAAAAGTACCCCTTTTTGTAAACTAGATAAAATTTTGTGTTTTGCTAAGGTTTTCGACTTGATATCACCTCACCTAATTATGCTACGAAAAACATGCAATAATGACCTTATAGCGCACTTAATTTTCTTTAATTTAAGGGTAAAATTAGGTCAGTGAACTTTGTAGTTGAAAGTATAAACTCGAAATTCCAAAGGCAGGAGGCCCGCTATCTAAGTTTTTCATACAAATCGCAAGTCGAGTTGCAAAGCTGCAATTTTGGTATATTATAAAGGCCTTATAGATATATACGAAAATGCATATTAAAAGAAAAACAAATAAATAATTTGGGCATAGGACGTAGAAAACGGAAAAAAATTCGCACTCTTTTTAGTTTTTGACGTTTAACTAAAAATCTTTTATCTTTTTGATACTGATTGCTATAAAACTAAGAAAGAACATTAAATTTGAAAGGATTTGAGCTACGTTGCATCACCGTAAGTTATATATATTTTGAGATACGACATTTCATAAAGTGCCCTTTTATCAAAACATAAACAAATTTTAGGTTACGTTAAAGCTATTCACTAAATATTGGCAAAACGTTCGCGCTAAGAAAAAAAAGTAATTGTAGATAATAACAACATTAAATTTGGAACAAATTGAGCCGATAACAATTACTGTAAGTCTTATAGTTGGGGGTGTACGAGGCTTCAAAACATGCATTTATTTTCTTAACTTAATGAAGGGCACATTTTGAAATGTCGTTTCTCTAAATCTATATAATTTAGGGTAATGCAAGGTAGCTCAAATCCTTTCAAATTTCATATTCTTTCTAAGTTTTGTAGCAATTAGTATCGAAAAGATAATAGTTTTTTAATTAAACGTCAAAAAGTAAAAGAAGTCCAATATTTTTTCAGTTTTTTTCGTTCTATGCAGAAATTCCTATTTTGTTTTTCTTGTAATATGCATTTTTGTACGTCCTTATAGGGCCTATATAATATACTAAAATTGCAGCTTTGCAACACGACTTGCGATTTGTATGAAAAACTTAGATAACGGACCTCCTGCTTTTTGAATTTCGCGTTTTTAGTTTCAATCACAAAGTTTACTGACCTGATTTTACCCTTAAATGAAAGAATATTAATTGCGCTATAATATAATTATTTCATGGTTTTCGTAGCATAATTAGGTAAGGCGATATTAAACCAAAAACGTTAGCAAAACTCAACATTTTATCTAGTTTACAAAACAGGGTACTATTTGAAGTCTCGAATCTCTGAAACTATAAGACCTACGGTAATGCATGTTATCTCATCTTGTTACAAATTCATTCATCTTTAAACGTTACCTGATACATATTGTCAAAAAACGTAAGGCTTTTTTTATAAAAATCAGAAACTAAAAATAGACAGTAAATTTCACAGTTTTTCACGTATAACGCAGCTAGCACAACTTTTTTTTGCTTGCAAAATGTGGTTTTATACTGCCCTATGGTGTCTAAATAACATACCAAAAATGCAGCTTTACTACATGTTTTGCGAGTTTAATGTACGATTTGACCGTACTAGTGTTAAGAAAAGCGCTATGTCCTGCTCATCTTGGCACAATTGAACAAAGGTGTTTGGGGGCATTTTAGAACTGGTGTCAGACGTCCATTTTATATATGGTCGCAGTCCGACATGCTTTTGGCGTTTTTTGTAATCGCGGCACCGCTCGAACTGATGCTATGTATGTTTTAGCATCAACAACGGGCAACGAACAAGGCATCGTGGAATCAATACCGGTATTAGAGTGGCAATTTACGATACTCACCGAACGGGTACAGTCGGGCACTCGGGCCTCGGGCATCGCCGGAGCGTAGTTTAAACTTTAATGCCCGTCTCCCACCGTGAGCGTTGGACTCACTGTAAAGGCCTGGGTTGCGATTTTTGAATTTCCCCAGTGACTTATTCTCACCGAAAACAGTGATTTCCCTTGAGTTCGTATTTTTGAAATGTCATCGGTGACTAGAATTTTCATGAACCTATGATACTCGTATCGCTTTACGAGTGCCCCCACCCACTCGATTTGAAATCACCGTGTGACTATTTTTGACAGTTGACTTAGTGACATCTGCCATCTTTCAACTCCGTTTTACGTTCGACCACTTTGACAGAACCTTATATGAGTTATAGGTAGTATGAAAAATAAAAACCGATACTAATGGTAACACTGCTACATCTGCGCAAAAAGGAACGTAACACGAGGGGCCGCACATAGTGTGCCACTAAGAGGGATAGACATAGTCACTTACTACTAAGAAGATACTTGTGTGTGTGGCACTTAGTGACGTATTCAACGCATTTGTCTGGCACTTACATTTAGCATCTAATGCACACACACACAAAAAATAGTGGCACAGTGATAAGGACGGACGATTATCGTTCCTTTTCACTTCCACTAGTAAAAAGTTTCATAAGACCATCCCTTTCGTTCTTGCTATTATTATAACGTTGTCAAATCCATATTAATCCTACATTCATGAACGTAACAGGATAATTGTCTATGACTGACATTCTACAATTTCTGCATGTTGATAAAGAACGTGTGAGAATCAAAATACGGCATTTGGAAAACAGTGACTTCAAAATCACAGGTGATAATTTTAGTCACCAGTGATCTCAATATCATCGATGAAATTCAAGAATCTCACTCCTGGCCACGACATTGCTCGGAGTCTAAGGCCTGAGAGCGGGGCGAGCGGCGGGGCATCCATGTTAAACAAATGCAAACGCATACACGTGGTCTGAGTGCACGCTGTCTGAATCCCTTGGATGCTCGACGCAAAGATATTCGGCCCGCCGGTCGCGCCGCCTGACGCTCGGCACTTAGGCCTAATGCCCCGGCCACGACATCGGTCTAAGGCGACCAGCGGCGAGCGAATCCATGAATTGGAGCGGTGCCGATATGGGTACGAGAGGGACCACCATACGTTTTCCGCTAAGCCGGTCGCCTTAGACCGATGTCGTGGCCGCGGCGTTACACTAAGGCGACCGGCGGCGAGCGAATCCATAAGTTGGAGCGAGATGTCAATATGGAAACTCCTTCATCATCATCATCATCATCATATCAGCCGAAAGACGTCCACTGCTGAACATAGGCCTCCCCCAAAGATTGCCACAATGACCGGTCCTGCGCCACCCGCATCCAGCGGACTCCTGCGACCTTCACCAGGTCATCGGTCCACCTTGTGGGGGGCCTACCCACGCTACGCCTTCCAGTACGTGGCCGCCACTCAAGAACCTTCCCGCCTCAACGGCCATCGGTTCTACGCGCAATGTGCCCCGCCCACTGCCACTTCAGTTTAGCGATTCGGAGAGCTATTTCGGTTACTTTGGTTCTGCTGCGGATGGCCTCATTTTTAATCCGGTCACGCAGAGAGACTCAAGACGCTCGCGTAGAGGCATGGAAACTCCTTGCACGTATGGTTTTCGCCCCGCCGGTCGCCTTTGACCAATGTCGTGGCCGGGCCATTAAAGTGTTTTACTCACGCGAATTGTAACAAAAAATAATAATCTTCCTGTCTTAATGACTCTCTTGACCAAACAATACCTGGAGAGCTACCACGATCTACTAATGCGATTCAGTTTAGGACCTAATCTGAATCGCGATATGTCAATTCCATAGAATAACCGTCAAAAACTGACAAAAACCTAAACTGAATCGCGTTTAAGAGATTAATAGCCGCCCCCCTGAGTGGCGCAAGGTTGCATCGTGACGTAATGTCTAGGTCGATGTCTGGATGTTAGTTGACGTCATTATATTTTTTTAAGCTCCGATGTTGAAACACTGTAAGTACCTATAAGGCCTGAGTGGCGAGCGTCGAGCGGGAGTCCAAAGAATGTTGGACGACGTGCACTCGACTCGAGACAAGTCGAGAGGACATCGCCAGGCGCCCCGCGAGAGCGTCTACTCAGGCCTTACGCCGCGGCCACGACATCGGTCTAAGGCGACCGGCTTAGCGGAAAACGTATGGTGCTCCCTCTCGTGCCCATATCGGCATCCCGCTCCAACTCATGGATTCGCTCGCCGCTGGTCGCCTCAGACCAATGTCGTGGCCGGGGCATTACCGTGTCAAACCCAAGGGCAGGATGTAAGATGCAGCTACTAATGCTCTTAACTGTACATACATACTACATACCGCTGTCAGTAAGCGCAAGGGTCTACAACTATACAAAGTTACCAATTCCTCTCAAACACATGATATTCCTTTAGTTTTTTCCTTGGTGAATAGTAAAAATAAGTTGGTAATGCTATATCAAAGTAATCTAGCATTCATCCCTTAATCTGGGTCGTTGGATGGGTGAGGTAAGGGTCGGAGTTAAAGAGCAAAAATAATTATTGAATACTGAAATGTACGGTCCAGTAATTTTTTGATCCCAGAGCTATTCACGTGTAAAAACGCCATTTCGACGCAATACTTGGGTACTCAACTTCTTCAACTTGTCGGGCCATGCTCAGGGTAGGGTTCCGTAGTTATTCAAAAACGGCTGGGCCGATTATGTTCGAATAGTTTTATTTCAAAGTATTCTATAAGCCTATCCATGATTTTTTCATATTTTTTGGACCTACGGATCAAAAGTTAGAGGGGGGGGGGCACAATTTTTCTGGAGCGATTATCTCCCAAAACATTGACTTTAAAAATATACTTGTTTTAAGACCCTTATGTATATTATAAATATTAGATGTCATATACCAAAGAAAAACGACCAAGATCACCTATGTCCGAGGTGGGGATCGAACCCACGTACTCAGCTTTCGCGGCTGATGCCTGTACCCCTCGATCTTAGCAACCACCGGTCAAATTTCTCGGGTATATGCAATCCCTTACAAGGCTAGGCGCCTTTGACCATTCTCTAAGGGCAAGCACTAACTACATGCCTGCACCTCCTATTTAGAATACTTTACAGTTTTCTAGAATAGCTAGAGAGAGATGGTGCTGCCATCTATTGAACATATTGTGAAAGCACAAATCAAATTATTTATTAACTAAATATTTTGATTTGTACTTTTAATTTTTCTCCAGTAGTCACATTACTTAATACTATATAAATTATAAATATTAGATGTCATATACCAAAGAAAAACAAAATATCAAAATATTTAGTTAATAAATAATTTGATTTGTGCTTTCACAATATGTTCAATAGATGGCAGCACCATCTCTCTCTAGCTATTCTAGAAAACTGTAAAGTATTCTAAATAGGAGGTGCAGGCATGTAGTTAGTGCTAGCCCTTAGAGAATGGTCAAAGGCGCCTAGCCTTGTAAGGGATTGCATATACCCGAGAAATTTGACCGGTGGTTGCTAAGACCGAGTGGCCGAGGGGTACAGGCATCAGCCGCGAAAGCTGAGTACGTGGGTTCGATCCCCACCTCGGACATAGGTGATCTTGGTCGTTTTTCTTTGATATATTACATCTAATATTTATAATTTATATAGTATTAAGTAGTGTGACTACTGGAGAAAAATTAAAAGTACAAATCAAAATATTTAGTTAATAAATAATTTGATTTGTGCTTTCACAATAATTTCAATAGATGGCAGCACCATCTCTCTCTAGCTATTCTAGAAAACAGTAAAGTATTCTAAATAGGAGGTGCAGGCATGTAGTTAGTGCTTGCCCTTAGAGAATGGTCAAAGGCGCCTAGCCTTGTAAGGGATTGCATATACCCGAGAAATTTGACCGGTGGTTGCCTAAGACCGAGTGGCCGAGGGGTACAGGCATCAGCCGCGAAAGCTGAGTACGTGGGTTCGATCCCCACCTCGGACATAGGTGATCTTGGTCGTTTTTCTTTGGTAGGGGAGACCAGGTATAAAAGTAACGCGGGATGAACGTAACAAATTCATTTAAAAATTTTCTACGACATCTATCCGAACGTTCTTCAGGGCATTAGATGCCATTTCGATTCCCCCCTAACCTCAGTTACACCCAAGGTGCTGTGACGGCAGGTTATGCGTGTAGTGCTATGGTCCCAGAAAAATGCGTCAAAAGTAAGTTTATAACGATCTTTTCAATCTTAGCTAGATTTTTCATGGTAAACGCTATAGCTTGCGTTTTGAATGGGTGTTGTAAAGTCACTAATCATTTACAGTTTGAGGGTTGCAAATCAATGTTTTAATGACGCTTTTTACGTTTTTTTGCTACGTGTTTGTGAGATTCTGGAAATTCGATACCCAGAGATGATTGAAACAACTTGTTACTTTCATCCCGATTTCCAAATTGGAGGCTCATTGGTACACCTATGTGCTAGCGTTTATTAAATAACTCATATACTTAGTGCCTTTTTGTTGCAGAATGTCTAATATACACAAAACTAGCTTTTGCCCGCGGCTT
>JALPQI010016390.1:0-24029 GCA_025490895.1 Thaumatotibia leucotreta
CCTGAATTATTATGTTCAAATACGAACAAAATAATTATTTGTACTCTCGACGCTTTGACGTATCGGAACAAAAGATATGCCAGGTGGTCTCCATTTTGATCAAATATTTAACTCTGATTGTTGACATTACCGTCTCCTGAATAATAATCAGACATGCAGCACAAGTATGATTTTAATGAAGTGTAAAAATCCGGCCAAGAGCATGTCGGGTTGTCGGGCCATGCTCAGTGTAGGGTTCCGTAGCTATTCAAAAACGGCTAAGTATTCTGTAAGCCCACAAATTCGTGATTTTTTCATATTTTTTGGACCCACGGATTAAAAGTTAAAGGGAGTCGTAGGAGTAGGTAGGTCAAAATGGGGGTAGTAATGTTCCGTTTGACGATAAAATAGGAGTGATAGCATGTGATAGATTAAATCAAAATTCTCATATTTATCACAAGCACGGTGCTCGTGAGCATTCCGAAAGATTTTAATGCTGAAATCTTGACCATATTTAGAGTATTTAATGTTATATAAAATTTCCTGGATTCGGCTTGGTTCCAGAGATAATTAACGTTTTTTAGGGTTCCGTAGCCAAAATGGCAAAAACGGAATCCTTATAGATTCGTCATGTCCGTCTGTCCGTCTGTCACAGCCGATTTACTCTGAAACTATAAATGCTACAGTAACGAAATTTGGCAAGGATATGTGTTGTATGAACCGCTACAGGATTATGATTCAAAATTGTAAAAAAAAACATTGGGGTGGGGCCCTCCATACATGTAACTGAGGGATAGAAAAAAATTTTTAGTTGTATATAAGCGTGTGGGGTATTAATAGAAAGGTCTTTGAAAATGATATGAAGGTTTATTAATCTCATTTTTATTTAAGCGAATCGTTTTCGAGATATTAGATCTCAAAGTCTCAAAATGTGTCCCCCCCCCCTCTATTTTTTAAACTACGCGATATAAAATTCTAAAAAAATATATATGTTATGCACATTAATAAACTCTATCAACGATTTTTGGTTTGATTAAATTATATCCTATAGTTTTTGAGGTAGGTTGATTTAACTGAATTTTTCTAATAATAAATTGATAATGGTACGGAACCCTTCGCGCGCGAGTCCGACTCGCACTTAGCCGGTTTTATTCGAAATAAGTTTTTACACGTAACTCGTTATAAAACTTATTTTTGATTACAATGCTACCACAATGTGTTCTAATATTACCACATCTTTTGCCTGACAATCAAAAAATAAGAATAGACTTGACAAAAAACCTGTCCTTAAAAGAAATATTTAAAAAAATAATTTTAACAAATTGTTGTTATGAAAAAAGTATTGGAAATGTTAAAAAGTATTCAATAAGTTAATTTTTTTTGTGGAATTTGACATAAGGTCTCATAATATTTTTTGTTTCTTTTCATATCTAGAATGCATAGTTGAAATCTCTCGCAATGCTCGCGAGCACCGTGTAGATTATGAGTCTGTTGTTGGCAGTGTGGCTTATGTGGTAGCTACGTAAATGTGTTTTTTTGGCAAAGTTTGCTAATATTCAATACTTTATTTTCCATCCAAACAAATTCAAATGATTAACGTCAAATTTGATTAAATATTTAACTTGTCGGCTCAAGTATTCCTACCTATTAATAATACCATCGAATAAATATCCTAATAAACAGTAAAATAATATTACTTACGATAAACTTGAACAAGTAATATAAAGTACTCGTAATATTTGTTGTGCATTGTCATCTTACTCACACACACAAAAATCATCAGCCTATCTCAGTCCTCCATGTGATATCCATACTCATCCACTTATCCACACTGAAAAAAATGCTAAGTTGGATTTATCAGATCAGATCTTGCGTAATTCTAAGCGGAAATCAAGGTTGAATTCGATCCTATCACAATTTTTTTTACTTTACCAAACTTTTGGCATTCTACTAAATTAATTTGGTTGATTACACCAGTTTTTTGGTATTATGTAATGATCTTGACTCTTTGTTGATTTAACCAGAACTATGGTATTCAACCTTTTTGGTTTTGTAAATTTGATAGCAAGGATTTGTTACATAATATATCAAAGTTTATAATATAGCCTCGTAATATAGCCAACCTAAGTCAGTTTGGTATTTTTTTTTTCAGTGCATTGAAACGCATTATGAGGCCCATAATCGCTACGCTGGACATGGGGGCTGGCGATCCCAGTAGCGTAGTGTTATGATTATACTGCTGCCCATCATCAGTCTTCAATAAATGGCCAATGAAACTTCAGTCCCTTAGTATACTCTTACGATAGCCTCGGGAAGTGTTGCAATCCTACAGAAGGCCCTATTTTAAGTAATTAATTAGTCAAATTGAGTAAGTACACTCAAACCAGGTATAGAAATGAGATTTCAGTGAATCTGATTCATGACGCTACTTTCACATAGTTCTCAATTTCCCTAAGGTTGGCAATTGGTCGACTGTTTCTATATAAAGTGTTTTTGAATTCCATGATCGAAGTATAATTTATTGTATTTATTAGTTTATTACAAGAATTGTTTTGTAGGTACGATTTATAATTAAATGTGTGTACTAAATTAGCAAGTACACCAAATTGATATAATTATTAAAATTGGGACCCGTATATTAGTTGCCATTACTTATTAAAAGGCAGCCATTTAGTTTTGCAAGCCTTAGAAATAATTTCTTAGCAAAATTTTCTAGGAAAATGAGAACGAACAATTGGCTGGGCAAATGAAAATGGCAACTATTATTGTGTAACAATGCTTTGATGTACAATATGTGTAAACAATAAGCAGTAAACAGATTTGGTATGGAGGGCAACCTTAATGGGTACAGGGGGTTCCAAAAATATATTAACTATTTTGATCCTTCTGCCATAGAGGCACGTTCTGAAATGTATACATATTTTTAGACGTGACTATACATAGTTGGTCAACGTAATACTTTTAACCTAGTCTGAATTCGCCTAGAAAACTAAAACATTAGATAATATGCAATTAACATTTTAATAGTACTTTGTTTTAAGTAGGTATTGGAGGTAAGTGAAGTATAAGTTACTCGCGAGCAGCTATTAAAACCCGATAACGAAGCCGAGGGTTATTAGGAACGAGTTTGCATTATTATTTAAAAAATTTCAGAGTGTTTTGGGTGTACATCAGTAGCCCATGATAATCCACTGCTGGACGTAAGCCTCTTCTATTATTTAAGCCTACGCATTAGGAGGTAAATGCCTATAATCGCCACGCTGGGCAAGCGGATTGGCGATCGCAGTAATATGTCCACTATGATGACGCTGCTGCCAATCATCAATATTTTATCAAATAATGGTCAGTGACACTTCAATCCCTTAGTCGACTCTTACGACACCCGCAGGAGGAGTTGAGGTGGTGACAAATGTATTCTTACTGCCGTCACGACAAGGCAGTTTTGGATTTTGGGTTTAATGAAGCTGATTTAGGGGGTATGCGTTATTAATTTCTAAAAATTGTATAATAAGGGACACTACCCTACTATAGGT
The DNA here is from genome assembly GCA_025490895.1 of Thaumatotibia leucotreta. Lineage (NCBI taxonomy): Eukaryota > Metazoa > Arthropoda > Insecta > Lepidoptera > Tortricidae > Thaumatotibia > Thaumatotibia leucotreta. The sequence goes on from JALPQI010016390.1 coordinate 3,513, forward strand.
AACTAGGTATTCGTGTGCAATAAAATTATCAAGAACATTGTCAGCCTCCGTAGCCTAGTTGGTAGTGGCCCTGCCTACGAAGCTGGAGGTTCCGGGTTCGAATCCTGGCGAGGGCATTATTTGTTTATTTATTTATCACAAATATTTGTTCATTGGTTATGGCTGTCTATGTATTTAAGTATCGATATGTACTGAAATAGCTCTCCGAATCGCTAAACTGAAGTGGCAGTGGGCGGGGCACATTGCGCGTAGAACCGATGGCCGTTGGGGCGGGAAGGTTCTTGAGTGGCGGCCACGTACCGGAAGGCGTAGCGTGGGTAGGCCCCCCACAAGGTGGACCGATGACCTGGTGAAGGTCGCAGGAGTCCGCTGGATGCGGGTGGCGCAGGACCGGTCATTGTGGCAATCTTTGGGGGAGGCCTATGTTCAGCAGTGGACGTCTTTCGGCTGATATGATGATGATGATGATGTATCTATCCATTATATAATATATATCGTCGCCTGGTACCCACATCACAAGCCTTAATTGAGCTTACCGTGGGCCTAGGTCGATTTGTGTAAGATGTCCCAAGATATTTTTTTATTTTTATTTATCACAAATATTTGTACCTGGCTGTCTATGTATTTAAGTATCTTTATGTATCTATCTATTGTACAGTGTGTGGCCTACAACCGGGGTGAAAATTTAAACGGTGCATTAATAAGCTGATCAACAATCATTTCCACATATTGTAATTGAAAAAAAAAATACTTTTTTTATAATTTTTTGTTCATGTAATTTTATTTATTATGGGTTCATTTACTTGAATTAAAAGTTATCAATAACTTATCATTTTTGAATCATTGAAAAATGTACAATTTTTTTTTAAAAACCGTAACAAATTAGTGTAAAAATAAAAACAAAATTATTTTTATGACTTCGTACCTGGTATACTATCAAGATGTCTTGCGACTGACAAGCTACGACATCGTGATGCCAAGATCCAGTACTAAAGGTCCATAGCTTTGAATGACAATATCTCCGAACTTAACCACTTTGAAATACTGGGACCTTTACAGGATTATTGCCAATAGTCTAAGGAGTCACTCATTTCATTTTTCTCCCGTGTTAAAGGCGACACACTGTATACAGTGTGTAAATCTAATACGGGCGAACAATTAAACCAGGCATGGGATTCATTAGTGTGATCATGGATTACAAGGTTTTTTCAAAAATTACTCTTAATTATGACCCCACAGATTTTTTTTAAGATTATCGGAGCAGTAATGTAGGTACGAACATTTGTTATTGTTGATATGGCACTTATGTCATCTGCTTTTGAAATTAGCTGTCAACGAGTGTTTAACTCGCGTATGTTGCTCTACATTGCGCGCCGAATTATTTTGTATGGAAAATTTTGTTGCTCTTATTTTAAGTAAAAGTTATTTGAATGTACTTATTACGTCGTAAACTAATACCCATTAAGAGCTTCGCCCGTATTAGACTTACACCCTGTATATCGTCGCTTGTATTAAGGCTTGTGATGTGGGTACCATTCACAAGCCTTAATTGAGCTTAAATACCGTGGGCCTAGTAAGATGTCCCAAGATATTTATATTTATTTATTATTTATTATAATTGTCAAGAAAATTATACATTTGTATCACGTATTCGATATTGATAAAAAAATTGTAGGCTGGTAGAGTCAATGATGCTGAGCATGATCCACCACATTTGCCAAAATGTCCCAAAATGTTTGCATGAAACGTCCCATTTTTGTTACCAAAAATACAGGGTGGAAAGGGACGACGTTCCTTCCCGCTACCGACCGAGTCTACCAACCATTACGATGAACTTTCCGTATACCAACATATAAATATCTTTAAAAAAATGTAACCCCTCATACAAAGTGAGTGATTAGTTACGAGTTCAATAGTATGGAAAAGTCAATTTTCCATGTACGCTTTCGATGTTGGTCCATAGTGAAAGTTCATCGTAATGGTTGGTGGACTCGGTCGGTAGTGGGAAGGAACGTCGTCCCTTTCCACCCTGTGGAAATATATAGGAGTTTAGGAGGAGTCTAGTCATTCTGGTTAATAATTTTGGGGCATTTTGGGAAATGTAGTGGATCTTGTTCAGCGTCATTGACTCTGTACCAACTTGCCAATTTTTTGAAATATCTAAGACGTGATTCAAATTTGTACAAAATTTTTGGAGAAATGCTCTCGTAGTTGTTACCCGCGACTTGACTTGCGTAGAAATAACAACTATTTTATGTCCTTTCCTGGAACCGAAATGTCGTGTAATTAAATATAAGTATCATGCGAATGCCTAACTTGCAGATAAGAGTTATTTTCGTATTAAATAATACCTACTAAGACACACATTTGTCACTACCCCAACTCCTCCTGCGGGTGTCGTAAAAGTCGACTAAGGGATTGAAGTGTCACTGACCATTATTTGACAAAAGATTGATGATGGGCAGCAGCGTCATCATAGTGGACACATTACTGCGATCGCCAATCCGCTTGCCCAGCGTAGCGATTATGGGCATTTATCTCCTAATGCGTCTGCGTCTATACGCATAGTTAATAGGAGAGGCTTACGTTCAGCAGTGGACTATCATAGGCTGATGATGATGAATACCTACTCTCTGCGAGATTGGATTAGAAATGAGACCATCCGCAGCAGAACCAAAGTAACCGATATAGCTCTCCGAATCGCTAAACTGAAATTGCAGGGGCACATTGCGCATAGAACCGATGGCCGTTGGGAGGGAAGGTTCTCGAGTGGCGGCTACGTACCGGAAGGCGCGGCGTGAGTAGGCCCCTCACAAGGTGGACAGATGACCTGGTGACGGTCGCAGGAGTCCGCTGGATGCGGATGGCACAGGACCGGTAATTGTGGGATCTTTGGGGGAGGCCTATGTTCAGCAGCGGACGTCTTTCGGCTGATATGATGATGATGATGAATACCTACTACGAATTTTCACGGTTAACATTTAAAAGCATTGCATAATTATATTTGGTAAATGATTCATATTACGTAATATAAACCTACATGCTGGCAAAATAGGCATGCAGCAAGATATTAGACACCCCACGGCCTTGCCGGGGGTGTCGAGTCCCGGCGAAAACGTCATATTTCTAGCAATTTCACACTTTTACTAGAATTCCTAAGTAAATCTAAACTTGCCTCGTGTTTGTCAACAAATTTGTACCTAATTTTGTGGCTGTTACATAATGTAGATGCTATTATATCCTTTTGGATGGCAAATTACATGATTGGGTTTAGTAGGCCAGCAACGAATTGTCTTTTATGCCGTTATTCATTTTCATAAACATATATTTGTTGATTTCGTAGAGTAGGGGATAGAATGAGCATTCGCTCGTTTGGACTAAACTAAATCCACCTTAAAGGACAAAAAAGTATGTAGAAATATGTTGTAAAGTAAATTAGTTTTTTGTTCAAATGATCTATGAGTTTTGTATGAATATGACTGAAGTTCTTTGGTGCATCGTGGAATCACCCTTTAAAACATTGAAGTCTTTGACAGTAGATTCTTCAATATATATGGACAAATCGATGCTTATAATGAACAACGCTGTATTCCAAAATAATACTGCAATTGGAATTCTAGTGCTTCATTGTAGAATTCAAATTACGACAAGACAGTATATTGAGATGCAGCGTTGCTTGATAAGCGGGGCTAAATTATTTTCGTTGTCTTATTTTGTGTCCCTAAAAAATATGACACAGTGGTGATTTTTGTATGAGATGACATTTTGTTTTGAATTTCTGATGTATGGATTAAAATCTAGCGTGAAAAAAAAATACAAGTGCACCGGATTTTTTTTTACTGAGTCAGTGTGTTTACAGAGTGGTATGAAACAAGACAACGAAAAGAATTTTGACCCAGCGTCGAAATTAGGAACTAAGATTGATAATGGGCAGCAGCGGCATTATTTAGATACCTACTAATGCGTCCATTACACATAGGTATCTAATAGAAGCCTGTGTTCAATTGTTTGCCGCGAAAATCGTAAAGGGTGTAGCAGGATAGCCTAGGAAAAACTGCCCCCAGCGATTTTGGGTCGAAACTGTAATCAAACGATGCCTTTTGGGGAGGTTATATTTTACACAAAGTTTCATCCCTCAGTTACCCCCTGGGGGTGAAAAACACCCGATTAACCCCAAAACTGTTAAAATTATTTTTTCCTAAACTATGAAAGTGACGAATTTTAAATTTTATACAAATATGAAAGAGACCAAAAGCTATTTAAAAAAAAAAATATGAACCCTCTAACCATTTAAATTCTTGTAAAAAAAAATAAAAATGAAAAAGAAACACCCTGTATATGAAGTTTGGCTCATGGTACACACACCATTTTTTTTCCAAAAACGAACCAATTTATATTCTACATTATACAAAAGTTTCACGGACCTACTCCAGAAGGAACATTGTTAAATTAATATGTATTGGCTCTTAGGTGCATACTATTTAGGTATTGAATTTCTACTAAGAGCCTTGCATTATTAATATTTTAATAAACAATGGCTTGCGATGGACCGTTGCTCGTGCCCGATTTGAAAAATTTGAAATAGGAAAGAGAAAAATGTTATTATAAATACAAATGAGTTTGATCCATACTTCTTTCTTTATCCCCACCTTTTTCAAATCGGGCACGAGCAACGGTCCATCGCAAGCCATTGTTTATTAAATTATTAATAATGCAAGGCTCTTAGTAAATAGTATGCACCTAAGAGCCAATACATATTAATTTAACAATGTTCCTTCTGGAGAAGGTCCGTGAAACTTTTGTATAATGTAGAATATAAATTGGTTCGTTTTTGGAAAAAAAATGGTGTGTGTACCATGAGCCAAACTTCATATACAGGGTGATTCTTTTTCATTTTTATTTTTTTTTACAAGAATTTAAATGGTTAGAGGGTTCATTTTTTTTTTAAATAGCTTCTGTTCTCATTAATATTTGAATAAAATTTAAAATTCGTCACTTTCATAGTTTAGGAAAAAATAATTTTAGCAGTTTTGGGGTTAATCGGGTGTTTTTCACCCCCAGGGGGTAACTGAGGGATGAAACTTTGTGTAGAATATAACCTCCCCAAAAGGCATCGTTTGATTACAGTTTCGACCCAAAATCGCGGGGGGCAGTTTTTCCTAGGCTATCCTGCTACACCCTTTCGAACACCTGTCTCTGTGACTCCAACGAAGGCGCCATCATCATCATCATCTCAGCCATAAGACGTCCATTGCTGAACATAGGCCTCCCTTCTGGACCTCCACATGTACCGGTTAGATACGACCTGCATCCAGCGTGTCCCGGCAACCTTCACAAGGTCGTCTGTCCATCTTGTAAGTGGACGTCCTACGCTGCATTTGCCTAGCCGTGGTCTCTACTTGAGCACTTTTCGACACCATAGACCATCGGAGTTAAAATAGTCGGTACTCTGTTGGTCATATCGTGTAACAATATAATATTTGCCGATACGACAATGACGAAATTAACACGCCACAAATGAGATATTCACCCAGTTTAGAGTGAATATCTCAGACTTACTTTCGGTCCTCGCAACAATACGTGAGTATGAGCGGGATAAAGTAACCCCCTTATTCATAAACGCCTTCTAACTTAGCAAGGTCATTTCTAACTTAGCAAGGTCATAAGGATCGTTTGTCCCGTTCGATATTATGAACATATTGATAAGACCGAAAGAGATAAACAATACTTAGCGGCTTGCTAAGTTAGGAGACGTTTTTAAAAAATTATATATATTTTATTATCATTAACAAAACAAATTTTAAAGTTTACAATGTCTGGGGCCTTCATTTAGGCTACACGGTGCCTGTGTTGGAACGCCCCGCTCTTCCTTAACTTTAAGAAGAATAATAAAATTAAACACATTTATGTATAAGGGGGTAAGTGTGCATTGATCTCACGTTAGCTAATGATGAGCCCACTGTTCCGATCACGGATATCCTACCGTGAACTTCGATCAACGTGTGTTATCTCCTTGTCACCCTTATACGAAATCACAAATGCGAGAGAGAGACAATACGTCAATCGCGGTTCGCGGTAGGCCCTCAGTAGTCTTAGCACAGGACACAGGATTAGTGCGACAATATGTCGCCGCGAGATAGACTATCCATCCCTCTTTTATTCATATAGTTAGTAAAAGATGGAAAATCTATCTCGCAGCGACATACTGACACACCAATCATGTGCTAAGCATACAGGTCTGCTACCGCGAACACCGAAGTTCGTAAATTTCGGGGAATCGTCTCTGTCACTCCAACGAAGGCGTCATTAGAGTGACGGAGAAAAATCCACGAAATTTGCGAATTTCGTAGTTCACGGTAGGAAAAACGCGAAAACCTTATACCTGCAATATATGCTTGTTCCTTCCGTGGGTTTCTCTAGGTATATAATACTGCGTGTGTTCTGTAGGCATAGTGGCCAGTATAATATTTCTAACTATCGAAATACAACACTCTGGGAAAGGGGATCCCTTTACGGCGCGTCGTCTGGTGCTGATATGGCGCTTGTATCGTTTTCTAGAAATAAAGTCTCATGTTCTGCGAAGATGCCTAAGTCCTTATATGAAAGCTGAATTGACTTATTTACAAGGTGTAATAAAATCAAGGGTACATGGAAAAACATGTTTAATCGTCTAGTCAAATTTATTTAAACGGCTTCAAATATTAATTTGTTGTGTTTCCGCATACCTATAAGTTAGGACCCTTTAAACGAAGCGTGAAGAAGCATCTATAGGGCCAGCAAGGCGGTGGCAACTGACAGGTTACTGCTGGGTGCTTAGCCAAGTTGCCAATCGCTAGTTAACGCTTAATCGTCAATCGTAAACGAAAGGCAGCTGAATATGAAAGAGTGACAGAGAGGGAAAACTACGATACCCTGCTAAGCGTTAGCGATTGGTAAATTGTCTAAGCATCCCGGTGTCCTGCTCGTTGCCGCCGCGATTTGGACTCTACTATTCACTTACGATCGCCTTACGTCCACTGCTGGACGTAGGCCTCTCCTCTCCTATTAACTATGCGTATAGACGCATTAGGAGGTAAATGCCCATAATCGCCACGCTGGGCAAGCGGATTGACGATCGCAGTAATGTGTCCACTATGATGACGCTGTTGCCCATCATCAATGTTTTATCAAATATTGGTCAATGACACTTCAATCCCTTAGTCGACTCTTACGACACCCGCAGGAGGAGTTGGGGTGGTGTCAAATCGACGCCCCCTACGTAAGTTGTCGTAAGTTGAAAATGGCAAGTTTACAGGAGAGCACTTTAAAGATTGAAATGTGTACAGTCGAGGGCATTAATATATAGACACATTTGTAAGAGATCAGTATGGAGAAGTGTATATATATTAATGCCCTTGACTGTACGGTAGTCACATAGTTCAATGGATTGCTTTGAAAATTGGCATAATCAATAACAAAGATACTATCTTTATAGTGATATAATTAGTTCTCTGATATATTTCATATTTTTGCCGGAAATGCACTTACGACAGTATATGACGGAGAAGAGAATCTAAAAATTGTGGTATGTATTACTTACTTCACTTTACGCCGGTGATCATAAATGGTCATTGATCGTAAGTAATACATACTACAAGATACGTTGGAATTATGCGTGTAAGTTTTGTCGTATCTGTTATTTACAACATTATTTTGCGGACACATTATAAAAACTTTTTGTTAGTTACTATATTATGCCATTAAACAAACAATTTAATAGTATTTTTATGGAACCCTGATGGAATATTTTGAGAAAATTAAGCAGGTGAAGAGTATTTTTGTATGTTTTATTATGAAAAATAGATCAGGTAAAGTGTTTTTGTACAGTTTTTGGAAAATGTCGTGTTGAATGAAGACGAAACTATGTAATTGAGTTTGATGTAGCTTCATTGTTTGCGAGTATTGGAAACTATAAAAATAATGAAAGATGTTGTAGCTCGTAACGACTGTGCACATGAAATTCATCAAACATTTCCTGAATAGTTGCTATTCCGTTTGGAAAGGGGAGTATTATTTGCAGATTGAAGCAAAGAGTTCTCTTATAATGTAGTTCTGGTACTGGTCAACATTTTCATGGATAAATTTAAGCAGAGGGCATTCAAGAGTTGTCCGAAAAGGCCGAGATGCTGGTTACAAAATGTGGATGACGTTTTTGCTGTAATTCCTGATAGAGTTGTTGATGTGTTACTAACCGATCTTAATGAGATGCATCCCAGAATAAAGTTCACATTTAAGAGAGAGGTGGATGGGACACTTCGTTTTCTTGATGGGTTATTAATGCTAGGTCAGAATGATCGTCTGTCACAAAAAGTCTATAGAAAAGCTACCTGCTAACTGGCTTATACCATTATCTCGCAAACCTGTCCTCGCGGTTCTGTGATTCACAATACATACGAAATGAGTTTATATCTTTTATTCACATCACATCATTCGCCTATTTCGGTCCACTGCTGGACACAGGCATCTCCTATTTATTACCTCTTGTTACCTAAGCTATTACAAATGTTGCAACATGTCAGACGAGACGAGACGTTGGAGAGCTTGGAGAGGAACAGATATGGTTGGAGACAAAGTCAGCGTACAAGGAGCTCAGGGACCTTTCGACATCACCACACAGTAGAGAGGGCACCATCATTCTTTCCTCATATTACAGGAGTGACAAACGGAATCGGACGCCTATTACGCCGAAGGTGTATTATTAAGACCATACCAATATGAGTACTTCTTACGATCTCCAAAGGACGGAAATTCACTTGGCAGTTCGGGTGTTTATGAGATACCGTACGACTTTGGTAAGGAACGACGTAATGGGTCTACAAGACTCGGAGGACATTCGGAGTGGCAAGGACAGGGAGATATATATAGCTCGGTTGTGGTGGACGCATACGATACAGGCACATTGCATTTCCTAAACGCTTTGATAAAGCGAGGATGCTGGTACGGTAAAGATGCTACCTGCCCCGGAAGATATACGAGTACAGAGCGATTAAGAGTAATTTCAATCGGAATGGGGACTGGACTGAGCCAACGGCATAGAAGCCGGTAATCTCCAAGCTAATAATGATGGTTTTGTGCACACAGTGACTTCGTGTGCTTATCATCTGTTACGTAGTGTTCGGTGACATTAACCTGCAGTCGGACATGGCATCAGTGCCGGCGCAAGACCACCCTCAACCCGTTTATCTTAACGGGCTCAGCGAGCCGCGCGGTGTTCAATTGTTTATTATCCACTTTTTATATTTACCGAATATACATGAGTTTAGCCGTGTTATCATAATTTTGTGCATTTAAGTAGTTAGTACACAAAAACAGTCTATCATTCAGCATTAGGAACGTAGTTTTGAAATTATAATTATAGACATGGCAGATTAATGACTTCTCTCACAGTGCAAAGACATAATAAAAAAGCAGTTAACAAAAATACCTTCAGCTTCAACTACATCATAATTATGAGATCGATATAAAGCGTTTTTCAACGTAATTATATTCTTAAAGAACAGTCGTGTCGCTTTCATGATTAGATACTGCAGCTGTTGGCGGTTTCATTCAGTCAGCAGTCAAATCTTCGAACTACAGACGATGATTTCACTGATGAATGATGACTAAATACTCATAAATGAACCCACCAACTGCTGCAGTGTTTAATAATGTAAGTGATATGATTGTTTTGTCGTCGTCACTATCACAAAAAATGCCGTTTTATTCCGTGATTATGCATGTATTTATCGTTTGGTTCAAAAAGAAGCAGCGAACCTGTATAATGAGCAAAAATTATTGAAATACGCAGACATTATAATTGTAAATTGTAGTAACTCTGTATTTGATCCGGCGCATACTGTCTTAAATATCACTTACAATAGAAATTTAAAAACAATTTCCGACGAAAAATGTCTCAAGTACACATACAACACAAAAATTTTAATAAAATCCAACGTAAATAGTAGTATGTTAAACTTAAGACAAAACATCGATCTTCATCTCCGAAGTAAGTTGTGGTAAGTGATAACATACTACAGTATTCACCGTTATTATTAAACATTTGTCAGCATCCATACTAAAAAATTCACAACTGATTTCTGAGTGAACTCGAACAGATTGCTAACTTTGCTTAGTGGTTTTAAATCATTTATATTTCTGAACCGTCTTTTATTTCATCTCAGACTACATTTTGTTTAACTCCAACTGCCGGTTTGAAAATTAATTTTGGTCTCGCAGTTACTTTGAGTTTGTTTCCGATGTAGTATCTTACTTTTATCGAATAAAATGTATCGTTTATCCATTTTTGTTTCATCTAGTTGTTAGTTTTTGGTAAAAAATTGTCGCTCTTGAAAAACCTCTGCCCCACCGCGTATAAGATCGTAACTGGCACTTACGCTGCGCGAGCGCGGGTGGCCGCCCCGTATTAACTATCGTAAGTACACTTACTACAGTATACGACGGTGCTTTTTTAAGTTACGATAGTTTTCGGGTGTCAAAAACCAATTTGTAATAGGTTTTTTCATTTTTTTCTTCGTGGAACGGAAACATTGCTAAAAGATATAATGTTTTATGAAATAAAAAGAAAAACCCAAATTTCAAGTTACGACAACTTACGTAGGGGCCGTCGAAATGTATTCTTACTGCCGTCACCACACGGCCAAGTAGGTACTTAGGTACTTTAAAAACGATTATATCTAATAGGGATGTTGGCTTCTAGAATCGTTGTTGATTACCTGCAGCTTAATTTCAGCTGTTTATGTTTCTTTACAAACCATCCAATTTTCAGAATTTAGGGTTCGTTAGCGATAATGAATGCGTAGGGGCGTCGGATTATCTCTATGAGCAACCGTCACATGTTACGTGGCCTGCCACGGGCACCACGTGTCCGATGTTGTCGTAGAATACTGCTTCCTCATTAGTGAAGGATTAATGAAGCTATTCAGAAACGCCAGTATAATCTAAAATGCTCGTAAATATACACTGACACTGAGCACTTGACTGTTGCAAATGCCCGGAGTAACTCCATTTTTAGGATTCAGTAGTAAACTAGGAACACTTATAGTTTCGCCATGTCCGTCTGTCCGTCTGTCTGTCTGTCCGCAGCATAGCTCAGTAGCCTAGTTATAGTAGCATAGCTTCCGTAGCCTAGTTGATAGTGACCCTGCCTACGAAGCTGGAGGTTCCGTTATTTGTGTATTTATTTATCATAAATATTTGTTCCTTAGCCATGGCTGTCTATATCGTCCATTAAATACAAAAGCGACACAAGTCAAAAATTTACTTTTTACAGGGGAGCTGTTTAAAGATTTTGTATTCGTTTTTTGTTCACAAAACATTTTTACAGCATTAATATTATATGTGTTATATATCAATTTGTAGGCATTTTAACCCTCTTTTGATGTGTTTGATTATTAGAAAGTAATATGTGCTGTGCGAGCCTTTATGAGCGTATACGTCCGTTTTGCATAAAAAAATAAAATGAACTCTGATAATTTTTTTTCCATCAAAGGCCACAAATACAAAAAAATAAGCATTTATTTCATTTAAAGCACACATAAAATCATGTCTTGAATATAGAAATACTGTTTTTTAACAAAACTGAACCAGACAAAACTTTTTCTTACTATTTCTTTACTTACATATTGTCAGAACATGTTTATATGTACCGTAAACCGGGGTTACTTTGATTAATTTTAACTTTGGTTACATATTTTGATGAATTTAATGGACGTACTAACTTGAAATTCAGATATAATAATCGGTTTACTTCAAGAATCAACCTGCTGTATAAAAAAAATGTGGTAACTTTAGTTAATAAATATAAAATAAATACAACGCGATCAAAGCTATATTGTTGAAAATGGAATTACTCTGATACCGGAAATAGCCCACCTAAAAGCACGTAAGTAATAAAAATCAGTTAAGTACATTTTTAGTTATTTGTTTTTTCTATGTGTATTGTATTTGTGGGGTGGTTACTATGATCCCATACTAAATGATCCAAATTGATATGTTTTGACGGTTTACTAGTTTTTTCATTAGAATTGATGCAAGAACTTAATTTTTGCCGATACAAAAGTATATCTTTCAATATTTAATTGCAGCGATAATAAGTCTTTCCTAAAAATCTACTTATGATTAGTAATAATGTAACATTTTTTTTTCTAGACGACATGACAGTTTCTCGCTAGTACTTGGGTACTACCTGTGTAGTAAAGTAATAGACATGATGACTGTCAAATCAACACTTTTTTCGATTTTTGAAAGATTTACATGAAATACACAAAAGTGACGTCACGTTTGTATACTACACTTATATTAAATAAAAGTTCTGTACAATAATGACTGCAGTCTATATATTAGTAATAATTTATTCGTGTATGATGCCGTGCATAATGTCTAATAATTTATTTTAAATACAGTCATCATCCCTATGTTGGCATTGCCAAAAGTGAAAAAATAAGTTTTTAGATTCGTTAAAACATACAACGGGGTTAGATCTATGTTTGTTTAACGTGTATTGTATACAAATAATATATAGAAAAGTATGACAAATACTTAATAATCTGAAGTTTATGCCATTATTGTTTCTTCGTGATTATAGGTACACAAAATTCACAGTCATCTTTTCCACACAATCTCTAATATACTTTTAAGTAAAACGAACACATTATAAAGTACCACGTTTTACAATTACCTACTGTTTTTATAAGATGTATTGTATTTTTTAAGATTTCATGCAAAAGAAACACAATTATTCAATCTGGTACATTTATGGATTTTAATATTATACTGAATTAAAAACGGTTGTAAATGCAACAATGTTTTTTGAAACGTAGTATGAAGTGTAAATTTTAGAATCCTAACTGCCAGATTCCGCATTGCGGCTCCTTTGTTTATAAAGAAATCTAAACCATACATATTTACTTTACTCAAAACAGCATCATGTATAAATATGGCTCCTGTGATTGATGCATTTGAATATATTTTTAATTCAAAAAGGTTGCAAATCCTAATACGGCAGTTTTGATTAATGAAAAATCAAATTTAAGAGGATATTATAAAATTAAAACTGCCACATTCCGTTTTGCGACTCCTTTTTATATAATGAAACATAATATTTACGTATTTATTTTATTCAAAACGGCCACATCTACAAATATGGCACTTTTGCTTACATATTTCTTAACTTAATCACTTATTTTTTCGTTTTATGGCACTTTTGCACAAAAATGTCGTGCGTTTTGGTCAACGGTCGAGTCGCAACTGACAAAATGGCAGTTTAGCACTGAAGTTAGTCTCGAAAGAGGGATAGTGCAAAAAGGGCACCTGCATAATTTTGATACTTTCTAACGTCAAATCGACAGGTGTCTTAGTGCCACGTAAAATATCAGTGCTTATAATGGCGTTTTTGCAATAAAATCATTTTTCACGATTTTTGAGTTGTGTCGCTTTTGTATTTAATGGACGATATATTTAAGTATCTGTATGTATCTATCTATTATATTATATCATCGCCTGGTACCCACATCACAAGTCTTAATTGAGCTTAACGTGGGACTAGGTTGATTTGTGTAAGATGTCCCAAGATATTTATTTATAGCTCAGTACTAGAAATTTTCAAGTTGGTACATATATTATTTAATCACGCCGCCGACAAAGTGGTAGAATAACATCTAGAAAAAACTTTTTTTTAGCGTTCCCCCCCTAGAAGTAATGTGGGGATGATTTTTTTATTTTGCTGTAATCATGAATCCTATAGGTATTGTGGGGTAGTGTATCGTTGAATTGGTCTATCAAAAATACATTTTTGGGTCGGTTTTTTAGATGGCATTAGCAATAGTGCCGAAATATCGGGTGCTCAATAATTCCAATTACAAGTAACATGTTAAAAAATATACCGTTTTAAGTCATACTAATAATGTTAATGACCATGTTAGCTTAACACGTTCCATGTGCAGCTGAAATCGATAGTGTATCCTCTCACATGCAATTCTCGCACACAATTTCAAGCATAACCTGGCAACAGTATTAAAAGTCCGCCAATACCAAATTTTATCAAATTGTCACATTTTACAGCTGATACGTGCGGGTAAGCTAACGTAGCTTAGCTCGTACGTGCAAATTTCAAATTATCCCTATATTTAAATAGGGTCGTGCATCATATATGCTACATTTACGTATCATCAATACCTTCAAATGTATCACATGTGATGCATGCACAGGGAACGTTTTAAAATAGTACATTACGACACAAATTCGAAAAACATGAAATTCGAAAAGAGTGGCGATGTTTTAAAACACGACCCATAGGGAGTGTTTTAAATGGACACGAGTTACGAATTTCGTTTTTGCACGTGTCTCGTACGACGTTTTTTAGTAAAGATGACCCTCCGAAGTTTTGGACCTGACGTAAAATGACCCACTTCTCGCACTAGAGCCTAAAAAAGGCACCATCAGTACTAAAAACTTATATTTATATCAATACTTGATCAAGGGGGTTACCATGACGTAGTAAATGCGATTCAGTTTAGGTTCAGGAAAAGGGACAGAGATATACCTACAACTCGTACAGCCTTACTACTGAATCACATTAGTACATCTTGATATTCTTGATCTTGGTAACCCCCCAGAACTAAAATCAATATCAAAATACGTATGACTCCACTATTAATTTAATATTTTGATTGACTATTACGCAAAAACGTTAGTTACCATGCATGGGGCTATGTTATTTGTAGATGAAGCCAAATTTGAACGGTAGGTAGGTGTTATAATGTGTGAGTTACATAAATTATAATTACTTACATAAGTTACCTACACTCGTTTCAAATCACCCATGCCAGAAGCTAGAGGTAATATTCAAGCACATTTAATTAATTACATGTGGGTAAAAATATCGCGTACACATAATAATCAGTGATCGATTTTTTGGGTTCCCCCTAGCGGGATTTCGCGTATAAAGAAATTACAAGTGACTATAAACTTTTATTTATTATACACATAAGAGCATACTTTTTGAAACAGAAATAATATGGCAATATGTTCAAGTTACTATAGGAGACCCGCCGGGAGAATCCAAAAAACCGTTAGCCATTGGATAACCCTAAAACAAAAGATTAACAAAGTGAAAATTTCTAATAAATAAAATTGTTTTCAATAATCGTCCATAATGAAACGTACTTTATGAGCTTTTTCACTTTTAGGGACACCCAATTAGCGTGAAACAGCGTTAAATTAATAAACAAACTTAATTTTATTAAGTTTTGCTAACGACAATTGTATGTACTTACACGGTGTTACGTCAGCATTCCGAAAGATTTTAATGCTGGATTTCTGACCATATTTAGAGTCTTTAATGTTATTTAAAATTTCCTGGATTCAGCTTGGTTTCAGAGATAATCAACCTTTTTTCAAAATAAGTTTTTCGACGTAACTCGTCCTTTAACTTCTTTTGGATTACAATGCTACCACAATGTGTTCTAATATTACCACACCTTTTGCCTGACAATCAAAAAATACGAATAGACTTGACGAAATATCCTCTACCTAAAAAAAAACAATTGAATATTAAAAAATTACTGGAAATGTTAAAAAGTATTCAAATCAGCCTAAAGAAAAATTTTTTTTTTTGGTGGAATTGACATTAGGTCTCATAATATTTTTTGTTTATTATGCATAGTTAAAATCTTTCGCAGTGCTCGCGTAGCACCGTGTATAACCTGCACAGTTAGTGCATTACAAATTTGTTTTCCCAATGCCCCGAGAGATGGCGCTGTTCTAATGGTGAATTGACTAACACCGTTCACAGTAGATTTACCCAATAAGACTGTTTTTTTTTTTGAGATTTGTGTGGAGGGTTCAGCATTTACAGCATTACGATTGAATATACGTCTGTTTATTATTAAACTCGATATTTGATTTAATGCTTCCTTTTCGAGACCCAAGAGTACGGAGTTTGTACAACAATCAAGTTAAAAATAAAAAAATTAACACCAACATCGATTATTGAGTGCTTGAAGTTGATTGTCGTCACAAACCTGACTGCAATTAAGGTTTTTTAATCTCACGCTAATTGGGTGTCCCTAAAAGTGAAAAGGCTCAAATATACCATTTGTCAGTAGACTAAAAATGTAAACAAATATTTCCATAGCATTTTATGTCTTTGACACACAACGTAAAACACGTTCGCAGTTAGTTCGCATGTTTTACGTTTACTAATAAATATCAATAAATTTAACTAAAATGTGTACTCAAGGCTTCAGGTTTTAAATTGGTAATAAATTCAAGGTTGTGCTTAGATAAATATCTTGGGACATCTTACACTAATCAACCTAGATCCCACGGTAAGCTCAATTAAGGCTTGTGATGTGGGTATCAAGCGACGATATATATAATAGATAGATACATACAGATACTTAAATACATAGACAGCCATGACCAAGGAACAAATATTTGTGATAAATAAATACACAAATAATGCCCTCGCCAGGATTCGAACCCGGAACCTCCAGCTTCATAGGCAGGGTCACTACCAACTAGGCTAAATTGTGTTCCAAAAGTGCGTGATTATCGAATAATGCAAGTTTTTAGGATTGTTTTTTTGGATTTTACTGACATTTGTTATGAGTATACCTACACGTTGTTCAAAAGTAAAACTTCAAAATGGATTACTATAACAGTAGGCCCGGGCGCGTCAGACAAGTGCCCAACCGCTAACGCTTATCATCAATCGTAAACGAAAGGCAGCTAACTGTCTTTGTCGCACTAATAAGAAAGAGTGACAGAGAGGGAAAACTACGATACGCTACTAAGCGTTAGCGATTGGCTACTTGGCTAAGCCGTCAGAGGTGTGCTACCGATTTGAAATAAGTGGTAGTTACGTCTTCAGTTACCCGCAAATACCGATTATCATTCAGTGCTTGACCTAAAAACTTATAATTACATAAGTTAGAAGGACAAGGTAATAAATCTCAAGGAATATAATTTTCGACTGTGGGCTAGGTGAGTATTGGAACGTGAAATTCAAGGGAAGGATTTTAGGGACTTCAAACCGCGTAGTTTCGTAAGAGTCAAAGGGATTATCCTCGTGCCTACATAAGGCACTGGTCTCACCGCGAGCTACTAAGCTATGAACTATCGGCTATAAACACGAACAAAAGATACGCACACCCGTGTAAATAAAAGAGACACGGCGATGCTCGCCTAGCTATCAGCTACCACCGCCGGGCGAGTAATAGCCGTGTCTCTTTTATTTACACGGGAGTGCATATCTTTTGTTCGTGTTTATAGCCGATAGTTCATAGCTTAGTAGCTCGCGGTGAGACCAATGCCTTACGTCAAAATTTGTCAATTTAAATTGGAGATTTGAAGAAAAAAAATTGAGGCTTATGTCCTTTGGGTAGGACACATGTAGGCAGGAGAACAAAGTGATATTCATTTATTAAAGATGGTGGACACACTAAAAATGCGATCGCCAGTCCCGAGTGTAACCGAGTGATTATGGGCATTATACTAATGCGTCCATATGCTTAGATAACAGGAGAGGCTTATGCTCAGCAATGATTGAGTGACTGAGATAGACTGATGATGTACATTGTACAGTTTATAGTTTCAGAACTGTACAATTTATATAGTTGCATTCCGGATTTGATTTATTTTTATCAATTTGCAGTACAAGGGGTTTCTAAATGTGCCAAGAAATCGAAGAAAATAACAATGTAAAATGTTGATAGTTTTTTTCAAGTAAAGTCAAGCTACATTAAAATAGGGCAAACAATTAAATTACAACAAATTTTGGAGCCGTTGATGAATCATGAATAATAGAATATAATTATCAATGTGATTGCCGCTTGTTGATTACTAGATGGCGCTGTTTGTATGGCTATAAAATAATAATAATATAAATATTCCTCTCCCTGCAGCCCTAACCACCGGCAGCTTGGCCCCGCTCCGTTGCCGGCGGCACTCTAGGTTAGGTTTTTTATATTATGTTTACATGTTTTGTACTGTTTTTGTATGTTTTATTGTATTTTACTTTCATAGACATTTTGTAAAAAACCTAGCCTAAGAAATCTATGAAATAAAGAGAATATAAATATTTTTCTTAGAAAATGTATAAAAATATCTACATAAACTTTAACATTGAATGTATAATTATGATAGAGAATGTATACTTAACACTTTGCGGTACAGTACGTCTATAGACGTTCGCAATGTAGGCTGAATGATGGTTAATTGAAAGCAATGTCCACCACTTTGCTAAATCGTCAGGAGAATTTAAAAAAATGTAAAGTAATATGGCTGACTTTCCATAGCATTTGACGTCTTTGTCATTTATATTGTGAAATATTTTATACATATGTTTACGTTAAAACTAATAAATATCAATAATTTTAACTAAAAATGTATGTGAACTCAAGGTCTCAGATTTTATAAGTTCGTAAAGATCCATTCAGACCAAACGAGCATTCGCTATTCTATCCCGCACTCTACGAAATCAACGAATCACGTTTTGTGTAACGATCGAATTTCGTAGAGTGGGGGATAGAATCACGATAGAATAGCGAATGCTCGTTTGGTCTGAATGCACCTTAATAAAACCAAGATAGTGTTCTAAATGTGCGTGATTATGGAATAATGTAAGTATTTAATTTAGGTTTGTTTACATGTTTTTTTTTTCATTCAACAGACAATTGGTATACATACACATGTTACGAGCCCTATTTACTAGATATATAATAAGAATGTCTAATCAATGTTAATGAATGGCTAGACGAACAATCTGCTAAACATTATTATTATTAATATGTTAATATAATTGTACCTATACCACGTTTCATCTCACGTGTGGCGGTGTTAGGCAATATTCAAGTCGAATGTTTCTATGGCAATTCAATTAATTATTCAAACCTGATTGTCACGTTTATGTATATAAATAGGCGTTTTTATTATCGTACAAGTAATTATATGACTAATAAGTCCCCGTCTAGTTCTTGCCGGAATATAGAACGAATTCACGAAGTAGTGTTGGGTTAGAAGCGGAATTCGATTACATTTTTTAATTTTCATGTGTGTGTTTTTGAACATTAAAATATTTGAATCTCGAATATTGTGGATGATGAAAGTGCTAGTTGTTAGGCCTACCTGAATTGAGAATAATTCGACTTTGACCCTGACTAGTCTGATTCCAATGATTTGTGTGGACACATTATGTACGAATGTGGTCGTTTTTGGCATATTCAGCATCGTACCTAACTACTTCTTGTTAGAAAACAGTGCTTTTGTCACGAAAATTGGACAGTATTTTTTGTGAATATTTAGGACACCGAGTTCCGTAAATACTTACTCCCTTTTATTGTGTATACCACTATTTTTAACTAACCAACAATTGCCGCTCCGGGTAATTTTTTGGAACAAATAAATTTGAATTGTTCCAAAAAAATGCCAAAATTAATTGACCAAAAATAAAAATATAATTATTAAAAAAAAATTACTAAGAGCATGGGTGGCGTTTATAAAAATTAAAAAATATTATAATATCACGGAAAGGTCGTCTGAATAACGAAATCCGATTGCCATATTGGGTGGGATTTCCAAATGTTCAATTTATTTAAATGAACAAGGACTTCTGTAGATCAATGTATCGTTCATATTCAATAAGATAACCGGCCAAACGCATGCCGGGCCATGCTCAGCGTAGGGTTACGAGGGCTGTTTGATAAGTAACCGTTTTTTAAAGTTGTGAATGTTACTGGCTGAAAATAAGTATACAACCTTTTTAAGGTATTCTTCATGGGCCAGTAAATGAAAAAAAAAACATGCCGCTCATTTGTTTTTTTTTCATTACCCGTCTGTTAAATGAGAGCATTCGTTTGTAATTGCAAGTATGGAGAAAGAACAGTATCGGTCGGTAATTCGGTTTCTGTTTTTGGAAGGTAAAACTTGTGACGAGATAAAAGTAAAGTTGCAGGCTGTTTATAAGGACTGTACTCCTTCTATGACTACCATAAGTTATTGGTTTAATGAATTTAAACGTGGCAGAACATCCGTATTTGATGAGGATCGTCCAGGCCGGCCGATTGAGGTAACTACGGAAGAAATGGTTTAAAAAATTGAAAATATTATACTGGCCGACCGACGAATAAAAGTGAGAGATATTGTTAACATTGTAAATGTTTCTATCGAGCGAATACAGTATATAATAGAAGAGAAATTGGGCATGAAGAAGGTATCGGCGAGGTGGGTGCCGCGTTTACTCACCGAAGAGCATAAACTGAAGCGAGTGACTACTTCGAAGTACTGTTTGGCCAAGTTTCAAAAAAATTCAAAGGAGTTTCTGCGTCGTTTCATCACGGTGGACGAAACATGGATCCACCATTTCACTCCGGAGACGAAGGAACAATCGAAGCAGTGGATTTTACGAGGTGAACCTGCTCCTAAGAAGGCGAGAACCATCCCATCGGCCGGAAAGATCATGGCCACCGTGTTTTGGGATTT
>JALPQI010016391.1:0-33331 GCA_025490895.1 Thaumatotibia leucotreta
GTCACCACACGGCGAAAACAATGGTTAGTGACACTTTAATCCCTTAGAGCCGACTTACGACTCCCGCGAGAAGAGTTGGGGTGGTGACAAATGTATTATTTTTGCCATCACCAGACGGCCTCTCTACATCACTACCAACAGTACTAACGCAGTGACCATGCCTACGAAACTGGAGCTACCGGGTTTGAATCATCCCCTGATATTAAAATTTATTTGTTTAAATTTATTTTATTTATTCATTCTTAAAACTCACAATACTCACATCATTTAAAGCTTAAGAAATTTCGATCTCGTGAGACTTCCAAGTCTCGACCGTGTGTTTGTATGCGTATGGAAGTAAGAAACCGTCTTTGGGTGAAGACACATTTATCAGCATGCGTACGCATTTTGTCTGTACAAAATGTCAGTTTAATATGGGACCGCGTCCAGCTTTCCGCACGCGTACGCATGCTTACCTGTTCATACTAAACGACCCCAATTTTATTAGACAAAATGCTTACGCATGTTGATAAGTGTGTCTTCATAAAAGTCTTCTAAGTGAACATGCAGCTAAGTATTGTTTTTCCCTTTATGTGTTACCAATATGTCCATAAGAGCGCTAACGCTAACGGTAACGTTAACGCTAACGCTAAGAGCGAAAGGGACAATCATATATTATTTAGCAGTTTGTTAAATTAGGAGGCGTTTATGAATAAGGGAGAGTCTAATTTCGAGTCTTTAGCGTTTGAGTCGTTTCGAAATGAGGATTTTTCACAACTTTACTCACGTAGGTAATAGGTAACACTTTTGCACAGAGTGTAAAATTTTTTTTGAGAAGTTACCTTGACATACCTCGCTTACGAACTACATAGTCGAGATAGTATATCAGCCGTTATTCGCCCGCTGCTGAGCATAGGCCTCTCTTCTTGTACGCCACTGGTTCCGGTCCTGAGCTAACCTCATCCAAAAGTGACCTCTCTCAAATATCGTCCACCCATCGAGCGTTTCCATATTCAACCGTCAGATTAAAGTAATACATAGATTTACTTCAATCTGACGGTTTTTACACAACAACGGTTATATTAGGCACCATGCTGCTGAGGCCATTTTTATATTTAAATTTATTATGTAATTGTATAATAATTTTAGTTCTTATTCTATATAAATAAAACCTTCTGTATTTAGTTTATTGTGGCACACAAACTACAAAAACAATGTTTTTAATTACTACCGACTAACTACTGTTCTAAAACTGTGAACTGTCATGGTCGTGCGCATCTTGCCGACGTGATCTGCGCCGGCGCATCTATTTTATATACCTGCAAAGTTCGCTACCGAACAAGGCTATTTTAACTTAGTTTACTGTTCATAAATTAATACTGTAATGCTTCAAAAATTCGAAAGTTCCGAAAATTTTCAATCGATTTGCGATAATTTATCTTTTCTTTTCAAATATCTTAGCTTCCGTAGCCTAGTTGGTAGTGACCCTGCCTACAAAGCCGGAGGTTCCGAGTTCGAATCCTGGCGAGGGCATTATTTGTGTATTTATTTATCACAAATATTTGATCCTTGGTCGTGGCTGTCTATGTATTTAAGTATCTACATATATGTATCTATCTATTATATGTATACAGGGTGTAAGTATAGTTATCGTCGCTTGGTACCCACATCACAAGCCTTAATTGAGCTTACCGTGGGACTAGGTCGATTTGTGTAAGATGTCCCAAGATATTTATAATTTATTTTATCTCTATTCAATGAAAACTATTCTTGGAGAAACTTTTCCCCCAAAATAAGTATAGTAATTCTAATTATTCGTGAGAACTCTGGTTTAATTTGGTAATTTATAACGCTGTTTGTTTTGTTCCTTTGACATATAAAATTGAGCGAAATGACGTATTGGCTTCAACCCATTCAAAAGGTGAATTCGACCAATCATATCAATTAAACGTATTAAAAAGTTCCTAAAGCCGTTCGCCACCACATAATGAAACATCTCCCAATTTTATAGCCACTAAACAAAGGTAAATTAGTGGTGGCAATAAAACGGCTATGGCAATTACTGGGACATTACCTGACATCGATACGGCTCTAATGAGGATACTAATGGCTCACGTCCTACGTGGCGACTAATTGGATTAATTTTAGAAAAAAATAGAGAGAAATATGTTAGTTTTACCGAAGATAGGGAATGCGGTTGGCTACAGGAACAGGAACCTTATGGCAATCATTCTCTTTCCGAAACCAAAAAAATACAAGACGTTTAAGTTTGATTAAGTCTATTTTGAAAGTTTCTATGAAATGGAGAGCTCTCATGGCATTTCGAGGTTAACCAAAAATAACTTTTTTAGTACAAATGGTGCCTTTTTTACGCGCTAGTGCAAGAAATGGCTCACTTTATGTCACGTTTTAAACTTCGGAGGGCCATCTGTACTAAAAAAGGTCGTACGAGACAAATGAAGGGTCCACGGAAAGAACATGTTTAGTCAATTCAAATTACAGAAGGAAAAACTACCTTACTTTTAACAGAATAAGGTCATCGCCACTCTTTTCTGATTTCATAGTTTTCGCACTTGTGTCGTAATGTACAATTAATTTCAGCTCACTCAGTGACCAGTGTAAAAATAATTATATATTACGCTTTTAATAGAAAACACGTGTTTATCATTGTTTATAATTGTAATTTTTACAGCTTAAAAAAGTTCAGTAAATTTTCAACGCTTTTGCTAGATTATAAATGAACCTTTATTTTGAAATAATATAAGAAATGCCTACAAACAATTATGTACGGCATCTTGTCGGATTGCATTATATTGTTTGCATATAATATTAGGATTGGCTTTGGAATTATGTTACAAGTTTTACGACTTTTTAAGTCTTTTGCGCATCCAAAACTTAAATGACCTAAAACATCCATGTTATAAAACAAATCGTCATGATTATTCTATGAAACGACACTTTCAATAAATAAATAATAGTTACACATCATGGGACAACATTATACAAATCAAAATAAAGAGTTGTGTTGTTGGTACCAGGCAACGATACATAATCTTATTTAAGATAAATAATATACATAAACAGGTATTATAGAAATAGAAATAACTTTAATCGCAACATACACAAAAAACCACAATATATAAGGTCCTAATTTATTAGTTGTAGATATTTTAACACAAATGATTAACTTTAAATATAAATTAAGAAATCTTTTCATCAAATTTTTTTGATTTCATTTTCCTAACAAAAAAAATAATTATAATTTCGTCAAAAAAGAAATCATCATGTGCATTATCACATGTCACAATAACACTGTCTGTCATGTCATCAAACGACACAATCCAACGGAAAATAACACAGATAAAATATAGGGAAGATTCCGTGTATTAAGACATACCTGAACAAACTATTGTCATCCTTTACCATCCCAAGATGTATTCCATAAGGAAAAGAGACAAATAAGGTAGCTCTACTTGGTCTTGAATTCTATCAATGACTCCATTTTCTTGAACAATGCTACCAACCTGACTAGATAAAATGTCATTACTATTAGTGTTGTCCAGTCTTCATCGTATGCTTTTATCGGCAAAAATCATATTTTTACCAAATTAGGTAGCGAATACAGTAGGAATAAACCTTATTTCCTACTCAGAATCACGATCTTCTGCGATCCTTAATATGTCATGATTTCTAAATCTACATTTTAGGATAAAAATAAAATCACAAAATTAATGAAATTTTATGTTTAATTAAAATGTCAAATGTCATAAGTGTTCTGTCTAAAACGTATGCCACTAGTTGGCGCTACTTAGCGGTAAGGTCTCGCTAACAAACAATTATCTAGCCTCAAAGAAAAACTAACGAGAAGGTCATTTTATTTATTTACATAATTTTATTAACTCGTACAAATCTTAGAATTTAGACAAGTTTCTGGATCTGACGCCTCAGTGCTGCCGCCCTGGTGAACGGCATTTCAGAAAATCTTCATTATAACATGTTTTATGGAACTTATCATCCCTTCAAGCATACCTAACAATTTTCGTATGATAGCTTCTTTATAATTAATCAGTCGACACAAGTATCACATGAGTGTTATTATTAAACTAAACTTAATTTACTTTCTGGTTGACATGACATTGGATGATTACCAAATTTGGTGGGTACTATTGGATGATTACCAAATTTGGTGGGTACTACGTCAGAAATGTCAGAATGTAATCACTTATGCGCGTACCCTTGCCTGAAACAACAGCTTCAAATATGCGGAGCATATTTTTGAATACTTTTTAGGGTACCAGTCATCTGCCTTTTTGATATTTTTGACCCATAATAGCCTTTGTTCAATGTCCTGTGGAAACCTGTTCGAAATTAAAAACATCGATTCATTTTCTGAGTTGGCTATCAATACATTTATCGATATCACGATCGGTCTCTTAAGTGCAACACTATGCGATACAAATATTTAAATCCCACTATTTATAATTACATTACGAATGCAAATACGAATGGTTAATTCACAAAACTACACACATGTATCCGGCAACAAATATTGAATAAGATTTTTAGTTACTTTTACCTTAATAAGGTTCGAAATCTTAAAATTCAAGTCAAAACTAAATTACCGGTGAAACGTAATGTCTTTATTTTGTTCATTCAGGTAACCCTGGCGGTTTTTACACTCTGGAATCACACAAGTCATCACTTTTATCACATTCCGTGCACTTATCGAACAGAAATATACATGAAAAGCTTTATTTTAATCACTTTTACTATTTGCGGTTTAAGTGCACTAGTATACCCAAACAAACATCGTTGACAGGCATCGCCGGCGTCACCCACAGATAATATAGACTCGGTCTATAAATTTATATGTCTATGCTGTGGCCTATTTCACCATAATTACAAGTCTGACAATTGTAAAATATCACCGTTACTTGTACCACCGTGACATTGTAAGATGTCACAGGCCTCCGTACGCTATGGCTACCTCTTACTATCAGACGGTCCATGTGTTTGTTTACCACCAACATAAAATTATTAGTGATAACGTTATTAAATTGTTAATAAACTACTTTTTATTTTCCGAAATCCGTGACAATTGTCGCAAGGTTTAGTACAATTCTCATTCAATCTTGACATGAGGCAAACCTCATGCAAGATGCAAACATGACAATTATTGTAATATTGCTTCGCAAAAAAGTATTTAATTACTGCTGATTTACATACCTGGGATAACTGGGGGCAAGTTATAGGGATTTGATATCGATTAAAAAGATGTCGATATAATTATAATAAAATATGTGCTTATTGAACATTATCGATTACAGTACAGAGGTTCGATGTCATATCTGATATCGGGCCTCTTGTATGCAGATGTCATTTTAATCAAAATTACAATTTAAATATTGATATTTTAATATTAATTGTATATTTTGAAAACTAATTTAAAATAAACGCGTAACTACCCGTTTAAACTTATTTTTTATTTTAATTGAAGAGTAAGTAACTAATATTTATTTATGTCGAATAACATTTTGATGTTGACATTTACAATAACATCGATATATTTTTAGTCGATAAAATATTTTGCTACATCACTTTCGTATAAATGCCCCGAGTTATCCCAGGTATGCTGATTTATTAAAGTTCCTGCATTACATTTTGTGTTGGTGGCAAACAAACGCACGGCCCTTCCGATGGTAAGCGGGAACTGTAGCCTATAGACGCCCCAGATTGGAGAAACAGTAAATTTACAATTGTATGACTTGTCAATATGGTGAAATTGGGGCCTGGTGACAACTGAAATTAAACTACCCACAGATAAAATATAGGGAAGATTCCGTGTATTAAGACATACATGAACAAACTATTGTCATCCTTCACCCCATCTCAAGACGTATTCCATAAGGAAAAAGAGACAAATAAAGTAGCTCTACTTGGTCGTGAACTCCATCAACGACTCCATTTTCTTGAAAAATGCTACCAACCTGACTAGATAAAATGTCATTACTATTAGTGATGTCCAGTCTTCAATCGTATACTTTTATCGTCAATAATAATATTTTAACCAAATTAGGTAGCGAATACAGTAGGAATAAACCTTATTTCCTACTCAAAATCACGATCTTCTTCGATCGTGATTTCAAAATCTACATTTTAGGATAAAAATAAAATCACAAAGTTAACGAAATATTTTCTTTAATTAAAATGTCATAATGAGGGTTTCCTAAAACGTATGCCACTAGTTAGCGCCACTTAGCCGTAAGGTCCCGTTAAGAAACACAATTATCTAGCCCCAAAGAAAGACTAAGTAAATGTTTTTTTTTTTTTTTTAAATAAAGTTTAAATTTTTTAATGTATTTTTTTTAACTCATACAAAATATTTAAACCAGAAACTATAAACATAGAATTTAGACAAGTTTCTGGACCTGCTCCTGCCCTGGTGATTTCAGAAAACTCTCATTATAACATGTTTTATGGACTTATCATTCCTTAAAGCATACCTAACAATTTTGGTATGATGGCATCTTTATAATTAAATTAATCAGTCTACACAAGTATCACATGAGCGTCATTATTAAACTAAATTTAATTTACTTGCTGGTTGACATGACATTGGATGATTACCAAATATGGTGGGTAGTACGTCAGAATGTAATCACTTATTCGCGTACCCTTGCCTGAAACAACAGCTTAAAATTGTGCGGAGCATATTTTTGAATACTCTTTAGGGTACCAGTCGTCTGCCTTTTTGATATTTTTGACCCATAATAGCCTTTGTTCAGTGTCCAGTGGAAACCTGTTGGACATTAAAAACATCGATTCATTTTTGAGTTGACTATCAATACATTTATCGATATCACGATCGGTCTCTTAAGTACCACACTATGCGATACAAATGTTTGAATCCCACTATTTATAATTACATTACGAATGTAAATACAAATGTTTTAATCACAAAACTACACATATGTATCCGACAACAAATATTGAATAAGATTTTCAGTTACTTTTACCTTAATAAGGTTCGAAATCTTAAAATTCAAGTCAAAACTAAATTGCCGGTGAAACGTAATGTCTTTATTTTGTTCATTTAGGTAACCCTGGCGGTTTTTACACCCTGGAACCACACAAGTCATCACTTTTATCACATTCCGTGCACTTATCGAACAGAAATATACATGAAAAGCTTTATTTTAATCACTTTTACTATTTGCGGTTTAGGTGCACTAGTATACACAAACAAAGATCGTTGACAGGCATTGCCGGCGTCACCCACAGATAAAATAGACTCGGTCTATCAATTTTATATGTCTATGGAAAATAACACGACATTGACAATCAAGTATTTAATTTATCGACGTGAAGTGGCCAGTTCCAGTTAAGTGGTACGTAAAAGAGGTACTAGAATCTGTTCAAAGAGTTTTCATTTAATAATCACATAGACAGGGTGTTTTTACGTAGCAAATTTGTTTTTCCGTTTTCTCCAAAAAAACATCGTAAAAGCTATAATGTTTCACGGTTTAATATACTCCAGAGACCGAGTACTATCATCTGTAAAAATATCTGCATCTAATAAATTAGGACCTTATATATCAACGAAAAATAATTTTACAAATAAAAGCGTGTATGCTACGAAATGGCCTCATCTAAGCATGTTGCTAGCGAGTGATTATATCATTTATATCCCATCAGCAGCACTTACCACCAATCATAGTGGCGTTGTTATTCATCATCATCATCATATCAGCCTTGTTATTATGAAAGCAAAAATGAAAATAAAGAAATTCATAAACCATTTCCAAGGAACGAATATTTTTGATAAATAAAAACAGAATCACCAGGATTCGAACCTATGACATACAGGCAGACTACTACCAAATGAGCTACAGAGGCCATCAAAACTTTGAACTATCTTCATTAAGCAAATAGCAATCCAAAATAGCCCAAACTTTTTACCCGCTCTATTTCCGTAGGCAATTTATAAAATAACGAAACACGATCTTTTCTGCATGTGAGGGTTAACTTAACCCTATGAACGCCACATAAATCTGCTTGGAAAGGGTTGTAAATCCAGCTCCCTACCCTAACTGTGATGTAGTGTTGACCATATAAGGAGGTCCCTGGCGTTCTTCTTTTAAGAACAAATAGTTTGAATAAAAATGGACACCAAGGGTCTTCTTAGAGTAGTCTTGGTAAAATGCGGATGAAAATTTGAAGATGTTCTAAAGATGTGGTTCCCTTTGCAGTGTATTCAGCAAATTGATATCGGTACTGGTCGGTGAATTTTTAATCGATTTGAGATCGATGGTTATAGTCGATTTTTATTTATGAGTGTAGTTTCGGGGTGATTTGAGTAATGGCGATTTAGGGATTTATTTGTCTTTGGGGAACAATTTAACTGTAACTTTAGGACATTCTTGCTTTTTGGTGGAATGGATGTTTATTCCATTAATCGTGGTATTCTTTGTATTACTTGACATTCTTTTTAAATGATAAACATCTGCTTTACCTTAAAAAAGTGGTCCGTAGAATATAGGAAAATTAGCATAAAATTAGGATTTAGTTTTCAAGTTTACAGTTAAGGTGCGTTCAAACCAAAAGAGCATTCGCTGTTCTAACCTCCCACTCTACGAAATTCGATTGGTACACAAAACGTGATTGGTTGATTTCGTAGAGCGGGGGATAGAACAGCGAATGCCCTTTTAGTTTGAACGCACCTTTAAAAAATATCAAAGCGCAACAAAAAATACAACGAAATTATACACTATGGGTGAAGACATATTTATCAGCATGCGTACGCATTTTGTCTATATAAAATGTCAGTTTAGTATGAGGCCGCGTCCAGCTTTCCGTACGCGTACGCATGCTTATGCGTTTCATACTAAATTGCCAATTTCTTTAGACAAAATGCGTAAGCATGCTGATATATGTGTCTTCACCCTATCCCGATATTTTTATATGTATAACTTTTAAAAATGATTTAGTGCTGACAATATTGTTAACAATACCTATCTGTTAAGAAAAATGTTAATTCTATTCTTTTTTGACTGATGATTTAAAAGAGGATTAAAAAATCAGCCCTTTAACGACTAGTGATAATTTGTTCCATATATTGATATTGAAAAAACATGGTGTACTATTGAGTACCTGCGGTAGAATGCCGATACTGCTTCCAGCAGGCGTATCATGAGTTAATAAGTAATGTTAACGTTTTGCCGTGTGGGTCACCACAGTAAGAATACATTTGTCACCACTCCTACTCCTCCTGCGGCTGTTGTAAGAGTCGACTAAGGGATTGAAGTGTCACTGACTATTCTACAAGATTGATGATGGGCAGCAGCGTCAGCGTCATCATATTGGACATATTACTGCGATCGCCAATCCGCTTGCCCACCGTGGTGATTATGGGTATTTACCTCATAGTAATAGGAAGTCATAGTTAATAGGAAAGGCCTACGTCCAGCAGTAGACTAACATAGGATAATGATGATGATGATGATGTTAACGTTAGCATAAGGCAGTCTATCACGCTCGCACAGTTGTATTGGAGCGAGTGAGATGACTACTTTACGAATCGAGTAAATGCTAGAACAATCGTTATCTATTTAAACTTGTCAGCCTTCGTAGTCTAGTTGGTAGTGACCCCATTTACTGAGCTAAGCTGAAGATTCCTGGTTTGGTGATGGCTTTGAAGTGGTGACGTGTGCCTAGTATGCTCATGCTCATGCTGGTGGCGCGTATCAGAACAATATTGATGCGTGCCCGAAGCCAGCCTAATATTGGAGCATTCCATGAAAACATGTCGTAAGCGACACTATCTTATTAATAATTTATTAGTAACATATTTTTATTAGTAAGCTGCGTTACGTTATGATAATAACATAGCTATCAAGGCTTAAAGATGGACAATGTTTCCTAGCATCTAGTATATTTTATTAGGGTAGGCTTACTAGTGACACGTAAGCGGCAAAAAGTAGAAAACGCTCCTATTGTGGATAAGGATAGGGATCGACTCCACCTTTCAGATATGGTTTCGGCCACATGTTTTATAAAGTTGGACATTTAGGGTGCGAAGACTCCGTCTACAGAAGTTATAAAGTAAGCGTTGCTTGTTAACTCATGGTACGGCTACAGGACTATCGATATTCGAAGCGGTCCCTGGAAACTACGAGTATATTGTACACGTTGAAATACGGGACTCAGTCTAGAGTAGTGTACAGACAGATGCATTTTTAACCATTTCCAAATAGGAGCAGTACTCTTAAAACCGGCCAAGTGCGAGTCGGACCCGCATGTTGAGGGTTTCATATTACCATATTTAATTGCCGGATAAGCAGTAGCATCCTTCAAAATACTGTGTACGCATATGACTACGTTCGGCGTTGTGTCATTACGGTTATAAGTTAACTTCTTACTGGGGTAGGTTTATGCAGCAGTGGACGTTTAACGGCTAAGAATGATGTTGATAATGATTATATTTCATTGCTACCGTTGATTGAATTACAGGTAAACAGCGGTTTAAGACTTATGACGTATTGAAACAATAAGGTACTAGATCTACTTTGAACCAATTTTCGGTGAAAGTTTGCATGGTCATGTATTAGGGCTACCGGTATCCGTGTTACCCGCAGACACGTGTACACGAATCCTTAGCACCGGCGGTACTAAGAACCCGAACGACACGAAACGCCAAGAAACGTTTCCAACTTAGAAACGTTTCCAAGCGCGGGTCCGCGGATCTACTTAGAAACTTTTCCAAGCTTGAGTCTTGCGGATCCATTACAATTGAATATTCGAAAAACCTATGTTTTTATTAGTAAAAAGTCTGAAACAAAAAATACCTACTGAAAAATTCGCAGTTTTTTACGAATTACGCAGCTAGAAATTTTTTTTGTTGCAGGTTGAATGCGGTTCAATACTTTGTTCAAATATAAAATCGTACCTATATTTTAGATTGCCACTGCCACTACACATTGAGGGCGGATCAGACACAGGTACTCGGGTATCCGTGTCTTAAGTACACGGTTCCTAATTAAACGTTTCCAACGGGTAAGAAACCCGTTTCCCGGTAGCAAAGAAACGGGTACACTGAAACGGGTACACGAAACCCGGACACGACCGAGAGCCCTATCATGTATGTACAGCACATATTTTTTTTTTTTAAGTTTTGTTTTAAAAGTCGTATGCGGGGGTATACATTTTACTGCTTGGAAGTGTCGCTCGCATAAAACAGAGCCGTAGCTCAAATAGGCCAACCCTCCAATGGGCCCTATAATGACTATTCTTGTCCTTCTTCTTCTTGAACTTAAGATTTGGGCTCTTGTCGGTAGAGCAACTTCTACATAGTTCTTACTAGGACGTTCTCCTCAATTGTCTGATACGACACAACGTCTTCTGTCTCTTTCACCTGGATGTCTGTCCTTCTCGACGGGTGTCTTTTCGTCCATTCCCCTTTATCATCAGCGTCATCATCATCTCAGCCATAAGACGTCCACTGCTGAACATAAGCCTCCCCTCTGGACCTCCACATGTACCGGTTAGATGCGACCTGCATCCAGCGTGTCCCGGCGACCTTCACAAGGTCGTCTGTCCATCTTGTGGGTGGACGTCCTACGCTGCGTTTGCCTAGCCGTGGTCTCCACTCGAGCACTTTTCGACCCCATCGATCATCTGCTCTGCGTGCAATGTGGCCTGCCCATTGCACGGTTGCACGCAGAGCACAAATTACATCACTTATTCTTATTCCCCTTCAACTTTCCCTTATATGAAGATTCAAATGTATTTTTGTTGCACACTGTATACTCAACTTCATTCTGAATATCCACAAACCTTTCGACCGCGGAAACTCTGTGAAAACTACTTCTATTTGCGGGGCCTTTCTTTGTGAATTATTGCGGGTTCCGACCCGCCCGTGTCAATACCCTAATGGCCCGATGCCTGACTACCTGTAAAGAGTAAAAAATAAGGCTTTCGGCTGTCTTGTGCCAATCCTTGAAGTGCCTGCCAAATGATTGTAGGATTAAAAAGCTCGATATGTTCGTATAGATTTGTGTAAGAGAATTCTTATTTAATTTTTATGGTGGCAATCCCTTCATCTTTGAGGTCGATTTTAAAGACATATTTGTTACATTTCATAGTTGTATTTATTTCAAAGGGAGAGGATCCCCGCTCTGAGTCGTTTCTGGTGCAAAGGTTATCCATGGCTATCCAGCGTGGAAATGCTGCCAGCGTTATGGGTACTTTTGCACCGGAAACGGCAAGGGACGGGGTTGTAATGTGATAATCTGTGTGTGTGCATTGTATGTTAATTTAATTTTAGTAATTTGTGTAATTTAGTTAAGAAGTTGTAGTTCTCTAATTTGTAATAAGTTTATTTATTTGATTAATAACTTATTTTATGATTAGCTTATTCCAATAAAACTACTGTCATTTCAAAAATAATCATGTGTTTTTCCCCTTTATATTACCTACACAACGACTGATGACTATGACAATGTATGTCATTAATTTTCATTTCAGAGTTCATATACAGGGTGAATTATATGAAGTGTTACCAAGTAGATTTTATTAAGTCTGGTGTCAAAGTAATAGCGGCTTATTATCGGAAATATACTTTGGACACCGCAAACAGGCACGCAAACATTTGGGTTGTAGATCGCGATAAGAACGAGACTGAGCTTTGGCTTATAAAGTTCGTAAGAACCAAAAACGGCTGAAAACCGTATTTCACGTGTCATTTCTCCAGTGCTTTGAGTTTCGGACTTTTTATCTGAGACTATATCTATTGTAAGTACCTACATGAGACTAGGTCCATTTGTGTAAGACGTCCCAAGATATTTATTTATTCGTTTTTTCGTTTAAAGTACCTTAAAAATGTTCAGTTATACAGTAGGTATGCGACACGGAGGTTAAATGACATTAATCTAGACATGATGTCATGAGGGTCTCCTGTATATAGCGGCATCTCTAATATATTGAACGATCATCAATAATAATTGATTACTTTTTTCTATGAACAACAAAATAGTTACGTGAAACACTATATTCCAACATTTGTTTCTTAAAGACAGATTTACGACCTTGGTTAAATTGACGATCAATTTGGAGTTTTTAAAATCTCATACATAATGAGGTAGATTAATAGATAATAACACTTTACAATCCATTTTGTTTGATACATAGGTGAGTGAGGGCAACTATGGAATTTGTTGAAATGCCATAAAATCTTGTGAATAATATTTGACAAGACATCTTACCAAATTGTTTAAAAGTAATAATTTTAAAGCTTCCGTCGGTTTTCACATTTCATCAGATCTTTTGTGTTATGATCAGAGATCGGATGGATTTGCGACATTCTTAGTGACTTACGTCATTTTGATGAGATGCCGCACAAAAATCCGATCTCTGGTTATGATCTAGGAATGTCTAAATAAGTATAT
Organism: Thaumatotibia leucotreta; assembly: GCA_025490895.1. Classification (NCBI taxonomy): domain Eukaryota; kingdom Metazoa; phylum Arthropoda; class Insecta; order Lepidoptera; family Tortricidae; genus Thaumatotibia; species Thaumatotibia leucotreta. The sequence continues at coordinate 13,422 of JALPQI010016391.1, forward strand.
TGGCACAAAAAATGTTGTATCTATAAGTTTTTAAATGAGTATCTAAAACCTATCGTAAGTTTTTTGACGGACGAGCTATGCATTAGGAAACAATGTCTTTAACGTTGAGTTTATTAGGATTAACACATTACGTGATATTCGCCGCTTATCATCAACAACGCTGCATCTTTAGACAATATCTTGTCATAATTTGAATTCTAACAATGAAGCATTAGAATTCCAATTGCAATCTTGCGCGTACTAACTATTTTGGAATACAGAGTTGTTCATGATAAGCGTCGATATATAAAATTATGAACGTTCAGATATAATTATGTAGGTTACATTAGTTTTGCTGCATGGTCTCATTTCCTATACGATCTCGCAGAAAGACTCCTAGCATAGCCCTCTCAATTGCTCTTTGGGTGACTTTGAGCCTTCTTATGAGGCCCATTGCAAGTGACCACGTTTCAGTGCCGTATGTCATCACTCATTAATCGAAGAATTTCGTCTTCATACAGGGTGATTACGGGGTCGTGATCCCAACTGGGAAAAACGTATTAAGTTGGTTTTTTAAACAAGATTTCCCATGGAACCTATATGAACAAACGGTACTTTTTAAGATTAGTTCAATTCGAGTTCATTAAGATGTATACATTTCTCCATACTATTTGCAAATGTGCTTACATAATTATGAAACAAGACTGTAAATTATGACCACTCGCACCGAGGTATGAAATTAGTTTTTTTTCGCGATTTTCATACTTGTTCCAGGCGACGATACCTATATATAATAAATAGATACATATAGATACTTAAATGCATAGACAGCCATGACCAAGGAATAAATAATTGTGATAAATAAATACTTAAATAATCCCTCGCCGGGATTCGAACCCGGAACCTCCAGCTTCGTAGGCAGGGTCACTACCAACAAGGCTACGGAGGCTGACATGTGCCAATAACGCCAATATCTTAATTATTTATAATCAAGTTTAGAAAGCCTTCCCACAACGAATTCTAAATTTATAACAACTAAAGCTCTGATACTCTCTATTTGCAAAATGCCGGTTTTAGTAAATTATCGAGTTGAGACACGATTATGCAAATATAATGGCAATATACGGTGGAGGCCGTTCGGCGACATTGGGTCTGGCCCACAAGTTAATGAACCTGGAGAAATCGACAAAAAATCCGCGGGGTCATAATTATATTGTATGTTTCTATTTATGTAAAGAATATGTATGCGTACATTTGTAGATGTGGTTTCACTTACGGACATGTACAATTGTACATACAGTGAAATCCCGTTAATACGATTTTGTAGGGACCAGACAAAAAAATGTGTTATAAGCGGCAAAGCGTATTATGCGGGAAGAAGAAATTGCATTTTTTGAAAAATTTGTATTAAAAATCTTGTCAAGATAGCAACTAGGTATGTACCTATACATATTGACAGTTAAAATAATAATAACAAGTTCTAAAACTTGTTCGAAATCCGATCCTTGTCTCCGATTTTAATGTGAGAACCGTCCTCAAACTTTTCTCGCTAGTATATCATAATTATTAATTTTGTATGTGTTCCCCTGCTGTTTATGTATAGTTATAAAACTTATGAAGTTGCCTTATTAGATGTTATTGTAACTTGAAGCTGTATTATAACCTAATTTTACCGGTGAGAAATTGTAGTTTTGGGCAGTAAACTGTAGGTAACATTAAGTTGCTGTCGTTATCTTGATAAAATCTGATATCAGATACTTACTTTTTAAGAATACGTTAAAAAGTTAACATGCATAGTTAATTTTTATATCATAACTCTGCTTACATATGAAGGTTCGGGGTGTCGAATACCGACGAGGGCATTTGTTTGTGTCACAACGTATGAGTTTCTTGGCCATTGTTGTTTTCTATGTGTTCGTATAATTGTATCTATTTTTTGTATTTATAATTGTAGCTATCTATGTTTTGTTTACAACCCACACGAAAAATAACACGCGTAGGAAATTCTCATGACATTTATTTATTAATTTGAAATATATTGAACTGAAGTTAGTATTAATGTGACATTTTGACGATTATGAATTATGATTATAAGTTGAATATAATTACCTTGTTTTGTTCCCATTCAAGACGGCTTAAAGTATTTATACTGTTGTTGTATGCAGTTGTAGTTTTATTATAATTTTGCAGTTGTTGAGTAGCATTTTGTAAATTAATAAATCACAATTAAATAAGAAGTTCCTCAGAAGACATTATTTACAATCACTTAGAGTGTTTAAATAGATTGACAAGTGCTTAATATTACATATATCAACAGTCCAATATTTTTATACTAATTTGTAATTAGGAGCTGTATCAATTTTTCTGTTCATACAGGCTGATTTTTAATTCACCGGGGGCTGATTTTTTTAAACTGTAGAAGGTTTGGCCGATGAATAAAAAATCTGTCTGTAGGTACTTATATAAGAATATGGAAAATGAAGTTAAGACATCGTTAGCTTTCTGTACATGGTCATTACAACCTCACATATACAACCATATGTGAAACACCCACTTCGTAAAACGTATACCATAAAGTGAAAAGTGTAAAAGGGAACTAACAACGTGTCCAGGTACTAAAAGGCTTAAGCCTAGATTCGTGGCTAAAAATCGAAGGCTGTATCCCCTTTCAGCCACAAAGACCGCACCTTTGGGAGTCATTAGCAAATGGCAAGATCGGCAGATAACGTTTTTCACTGGATTAAAAAAAAGTTGACTGTGAAAGCTGTATTCGGATAGTTGCGGTGGCTGTACACGTGCTGCATTGGAAGCAAAAGAGTAATATTTGCAAAATAAAATGCTGCTATAGATAATTTAGATAAATAAGAGAAATTAAACCAGGGTGCTTAGACAGGTTGCCAATCGCTAACGCTTAATCGTACGCGAAAGGCCTTTTTTGTAGCACTAATATGAAAGAGTGACAGAGAGCGAAAACTACAATACGCTACTAAGCGTTAGCGATTGGCAACTTGGCTAAGCATCCAGGTGGCTTATGATGGTCTCGCTCTATTTCGTGCTACGCGTCATGCACTTGTATGAACGCAACGGCAAGAACAACAAACGCTTTTTTTTATGTGACGAAGGCAGACAACTGAGCTCTCTGCCCACCTGATGGAAAGCGCGAAATGAGGCCCATGGATATAGTGACCAAAAAATCGCCTATGCGCTGCCTACCCTGAGGACTTAGATGGATTGCCACTATGCTAGTAATTACACCGGCTATCTAACCTAGACTTACTAGACTACCTAGATTAGACATGGCACTGTCATAAGCCTACACTAGGCTTATGATGGTCCCGAGTTTAATCGTTTGTCGTTGTTGCCGTCACGTTCTAACAAGTTTGCAAGTGTGAAAGTGACGAATAGCAAGATAAACGGCGCGTGATAGTAATAAGCCACCAGGGTATGGAATGGTATAAGTGTAGTTATACTAATTGATATTCTGATTGGAATCTCACTGATACTCTACAGGATATAACTTAGTTAGTACAACACAAATAATTCATACCTGGGATAACTGGGGGCAAGTTATAGGGATTAGATATCGATTAAAAAGATGTCGATATAAATATAATAAAAGACGTGCTTATTGAACATTCTCGATTACAGTACAGAGGTTCGATATCATATCTGGTATCGGGCCTCTTCAGATAGTAAAGTATCAGATGTAATTTTAATCAAAATGACTATTTAAATATTGATATTTTAATGTGAATTGTATATTTTGAAAACTATTTTAAAATAAACGCGTAACTACCCGTTTAAATTTATTTTTTATTTGAATTGAAGAGTAAGCACCTAATATTTATTTAAGCCGAATAATATTTTGATGTTGTCATTCACAGTAACATCGATACATTTTTAGTCGATTTTGCTACATCACTTTTGTATAAATGCCCCGAGTTATCCCAGGTATGCAAATAAATGACACGTTTTACACGAGTTTAGATTTTTGATGTGTTTTTATTTGAATGTAATAAGTATTTACAAGAACTGAGAGACAAATCCAATGAATTATGAAACTAAAACTTAATTATCATGTTTACATACTTTTGTAATTTTTATTTAAATATGTTGATTTTAAATAAAATGAACCGCTTTGTAATACATTCAAATGAAATGTTCATTGACAGGTAATTTCATAAGTAGATGTCACAACTGTCTAATATCCCTTACCAAGATCGAACCCTGGACCTCCAGCTTCCCAGCAAGCAACTACCTATCGACTGTGCTAGATGGGCTATCAATAGCTAAAACTACAATAAATTTTAATCATTATGTAATTTGTACCATACAATCAGTCGTTTATTATTTGGAAAGTAAGATGTAACTTGTGTTAAAACACAATTAAAAAGTTTATACTTTAAATTCCATTTAATACCCGCCATTAAGTTTCACAATTTTTAAATCAATAAAAATGTAAACAGTAAATTAAACACAACGAAACGCAGCATCATACTGTTTTATTTCAATAATTTGGTCAAGTGTGTGTCGCTTTTTATAAATAATTCCGTATAATGGGCAAAGAAGGATCATTATTTTATATTTCAACGTTTTTTATTCGTTTATTGCATCCATGGTTACATTTACATTATGTGTTACAATATATTTACAATAGATACACATGGACCCTGATAGGGCACAGCAAGTCTTAAATCTAAATTACGCTAGGTGTGAGAGACTACTTGTGAATTCTAACTTGAAGGGTCCATGGAAAGAACATGTCTAGTCAATTCAAATAACAGAAGGAAAAACCACCTTCATCATCATCATATCAGCCGAAAGACGTCCACTGCTGAACATAGGCCTCAACCAAAGATTGCCACAATGACCGGTCCCGCGCCACCCGCATCCAGTGGACTCCCGCGACCTTCACCAGCTCATCAGTCCACCTTGTGGGGGGCCTACCACCTTACCTTTAACAGATTAAGGTGTGAATTTGCCCTGATTTTTTTAGGATTTGGACTTTTTTCCGTGGACCCTTCACTTAATTTAGTAACACTTAAATGTAATAATGTAGAATTGATATTTGTTAGTTGTATAATTGTAATATTCATTTGAGTAGTTAGGTAAGTGTGTCAAAAATTAAATGTAACTTTTAATTTTAATATTAGGTATACACTTGACTTCAATAGCATAAGAGAAAAGGACAAAGTTTTGTAGGAAATGACGATACCAGCAGGTCTATCCAAGATGGCATTCTGGAATCGTATAGGATAAGCGATAAGTCACGTGACCATAATAATGTATGGAAATGTTCACGTGAGTTTTCGTACGAATCTGTCATTCTCATACATCTTATATCTCTTTGGTTTATGATCTTCGCTTATCGTATACGATAGCAGAATGTCATCTTGGCTAGGCCTTCTGTTACTGATTGATGACAAAGTAAATGTATGAAACGAAATGTAACGAAACTGATTAAAAAAAATCTCAAATTCGTTACAGAATTAGTCATACCCTTAGTATGGGAGTAATTAAAGTGAGAAATCTCTATATATTATATATTTATTGTCTGTGGTTTAGTATATATTTTTCTTTCGTGGGTAGTTTTGTACTTATCTTTCTTATTTTGATGGAGGTAGATCTATCAAATTTCCTTCATTGTCAGTCATCCGCAGACCACGAACTCTGTAAAGTGTTCGAAACGTCGGAATGAAGTTAAAATTAGTTAATATACGCGAGTTTATCCGTTTTCATAGTTTTATTTCATGAGAAATCTCTATTTACATACTTATTTTTGTGACATTAGAGGCATAATTTTTTGTTTCATAACTGAAAAGTACGCAAGATGCGAGTAAAATGGTGTACTCGTATTGCAGTCCATGATCGCATATAAAAATTAAAAGGTACACATTTACTGCAAATGAGCCTGTTGTGTTTTTTACGTTGAAATAAAAAAAAACAAATGTATTTCCTCCTATTGCGTATACACCTAGGCAAAAGGGTATCTCCTTTATAGATTTGTGAGTTGTCAGTGACAACTTGTCACAGTCATGTACAGAAAGTTAACGTCAGTATTGCGATACAAATGAAATGCCGCCAGCATCCTCGGTACAAATGTCACAAGGGCCAATCTTAGATATAGGTTAGGTTAACTAGATTAGTTAGATTTAATCTATGTACATAAATTGTAGTTTTGAAAATAAATATTTTGAAAAAAGTAAGTTAACGTTACCTATATTTTTATATATTATGAAGGTTTACTATATTTTCTCAAATTCAATTCAAAATTCAAACTAAATAAGAAATACCCGATAGAGGCCTTTGTCCAGTAGTGGACTGAAATAGGCTTTTATCGTGAGCGATGAAAAAAAAAATGCCGTATCATTCTGGCTCTGCGGTGCCCTAAATACGGTAAAACAATAAAAAATTCAACAACATATCCAAAACAATTATCAACTTCTGTTAGACTTTACAATCACAGCTTATTTAGATATAAAACACCACAAGATTGGCTTCACAACAAAGACCTCCATTTTAACCTGAACCCTACTTACATGAATGAAGTAAGAAATGCGGACTCATTTTATTCTGGTTTTTAGGTTACAAATATAAAACCCGGTTATAAAATCATCTAACAAGCAATTAGTAAAGGAAGGCAATCAAGAACTTTGTTACATAACGGTAGGTAATTGTTATACCGTTGGAATAGTTTCAAGTCTGAACAGATGCTTAAGATTCCGGTAATGATTTGAAAGTGGAAATCGTTATTAATGAAATAACGCATATAAATTGCAATTGTTAAGATAAAATCGACGGCGAAAAGCAAACACGTAGTAACCCACAAAAATGAAATTGTTCACCAGAGCCGAAAAATCTCCCGAGTTTTGAAAAAAAAATCATAACTTTCGTATTTATGGACACATCTTATTAAAAATTGGACACAATATCCACATTTTTTTTGTCTTTAATTTCATTTAAATAAATTTCACCATAAGTTATTACAAGTGAAGTTATGTGGGTTACTACGTTTTGGTTGTTTTTTTACAGTTAGCAAACACGTAGTAACCGACGTCAACAAATGTATGAAATAGCATTTTTCTATCGTTTTTGTGGATAGCAAAAACGCAGTAACCCACTTTAAGTTTACTAAAAGTAACAGTAATAAAGTGTTAAACCACATGCTTTACATAATTTCAATGAGCCCAGTGCTGTAACTCTATTTGTTTTCGTATTGTAAGTATTTTCAAATGCATTTAATGTATTGCCAACATTTTTAGGATGACTATTAAAGTGACTTTAATGGAATCGCGAAACAAAACACACGACGTTTCAAATGTTTCTTTAAAAATGAGAAGAGACTTAAAGGAATTAAATACGAAAATCAAACCACTTGAAGTGTAATAATCAAAAATGAAATAATTAAATTAAAAACGAAACGTATAAGTATAGCTTTATCTTGAAAAATCATAATTAGACTTTTATAAAATGTATAGTTTTAGCAAAGTATAACATAATTGAGCCCAACAATTGTTTAAACAAGATAAACAACTAAAAAATCTATAAGTACTTCTATCTAGCACGTTTGAGACTGATAACATTTTTTGTTGTTTATCTTGTATCTAAAGTATCAATCATTTATTCATAACCATGAAGATAAATTATTATAATATTTATAATAATGTAAACGCAATATGAACTTGGTTCCTACATATAGAAAACATAATGAGATCCTATTAAATAATAAAGAAACGTCCACGCTGGACAGAAGAAACGACTAAAAAAGTATGTCATTCTATCTTTATACTACTTTTGCTCAGTCTATATCTGCAGTATCAGTTATCTTCGAAAAAATGTAAAATTACATCACTTTCACCGAAAAATTTGTAATTTCACATATTTTTCATCAATTTTACAAAAATAAATTTAAAATTGATGAAAAATATGTGAAATTACAAATTTTTCTGTGAAAATGATTTAATTTTACAGAATTCTGAAATTTTTTCGTCTGTAAAATTCCCTAATTTTTAACAGTGCATGTAGTTAATTATTATAATATAAACACAACGTTAACTTTGTAGAATATACCTATACTGAAAAAAGAAAAGCCTACTCTGAATATGTCCAAATAAAAAAATTAAAAATTTAAACATTGTTAATAAAATTAATCACTTTAATATTTTCTTCGGTTACCGAGATGATTGCTCATGAAATAAAAGTATAGAAACGGATAAACTCTCGTATATTAATTAAATTGAACTTCATCCCGATGTTTCGAACAAACAAAATAATAAAGATAAGTACAAATACTACCCACAAAGAAAAATTTACTTAACCACAGACAATATTATATTTTAAGGGTGGATGTACAACATACTAAAATGCAAATTAAGCTAGTTATTCATTACAAGTGGTTCTCTGCCTTTTCGCCGAAAATTGTATTGCCGAATCACTTCCCAACCAACTTTTCGCAGAAGTGTCATTTGTTAGTGAATTTCATTTCCCAACTTTACATAATCCAACCTAACCGAACCCAACTAGTGGGTAATTCTCATTTCCCAACTATGGGGTTGGGAAATGAAATGGTTGCGAAATAATTCGTTGCCAAAAGTTATTCGGCCGAATGACACTTTTGCGAAAAGTTGGTTGGGAGATGAAATTCGGCAAAACAATTTTCGGCGAAAACACAGGATACCATTACGTGTATTTTCAAAATGAAGACAAGAAACAAAATAAATAATCTACGCCGGTTCTATCCCTACGCCTCTGTCCTTCCTTTGTATGATTGTATTGTTAGGAACCTTCCTACCTGGGGTACCTACCCCAATTTTGAGACCGGCTAGAAACTCAGGGGGACAAATCTTTTCAAAAAACATTTGCAGTAAGGCTTTGGTTCTCGCTAAGGAGAAGAAATCCATTCCTAGAATGTTGCGTGAGGTCATTGTGATAATGAAATATTCAAATTTTAATAGGATAGAAACAAGCTTATCTCTATCACCAGCTTGGGATCCTATAGTTCATCTAATAAAGGAGCAGACAAGCTCGCACAGACCGTGAGGCTAATGGGTTTGATGGTATTGAGCTTTTTAGTACAGGCAATTTTTACAAATAAGAAATACGTATGTATGTAAATAATATGTATGTTTCGGTTTATTGCATGTGGATCTTAAGAAGTACTACACATGTTTTTTAATAGATGTGTCCCGCTAAGTTTCTTGCCGGTCCCAAAATTGGGATACCTTCCTAACAATACAATCATACAAAAGAAGGGATTTCTTCTCAGGTTGGAGGTGTAGGGATAGAACCGGCGTAGATTATTTATTTTGTTTTTATCTTCATTTTGAAAATACTCAATAATGAATAACTAGCAATATTTGTAATATCTACATCCCTTAAAATGTATTGTCTGTGGTTTAGAATATTCTTTGTGGGTAGTTTTGTACTTATCATTCTTATTTTGAGGTAGATCTATCAAATTTCCTCGATTGTCAGTCGCCCGCAGACCACGAACCCCTATAAAGTGTTCGAAACGTCGGAATGAAGTTAAATTTAATGAATAAACGTGCGTTTATCCGTTTTAATTCCTTTATTTTAATCAGTAATCACTTTAGGCAAAATTCTCGTTATAATGTTTCGAAATTCCAAACACTTCGACTCACTTTCGCTCCGCGGACCGCACTGAGTGACGTCGCAAGCGTATGTGCAATGGCGGCGACTGCCACGTTAAAACGTTTTAAGGCGCGCGAATCTAAGCCCCTACACCCTACAAAAGTGAAGTAATTATTAAGTAGCTAGCTTTACGTGATCCTTGTAAATGCAGTAAAAGACAAGATTCTCTAATTTGATACTGCTAGCCAAAATATTATTTCCTGCCAAATGGCGTAACTGCAAGATTTTCAAATCTATGAGCGGCAAACACGTAGTAACCAGCATCGTCGTCAGAACAACGGGCGGTTTTAAGTGCTGTAAATGCTTTGATTTAAATAACAGAGGTTTTTTGCTACTTACTACGTGTTTGGAGAATACATTTCAAGAAAAATGGGAAAATTTGTAGTTCCTAATTTCCTTGTTTTTCATCATATCGGCACGCGGATGGCACCAATCGACGCGGGAAAAATCGAAGATTCCGAAAGTGCAATAAAAAAATTTTTGACCTTGTGTTGGTTACTACGTGTTTGCTTTCCAGCGTCGAAATAAACAATAGGTATTGCAAAAAAGTGTTTGAACAAATATATAGTATTTTTAAGTATCATGTAACACGATTATAAGAAACCTTGTTTTGCAAGGGCGTTAGTAACTATATTTTTATTATAAATTTTCATGGCACCTCATTAACTTTAGGTTAATTAGGCATTAAATTAACTTTACTATTTATTTTATGTAATGAAATATGCTTATAAGTGCTCTAACTTAATTGTTTGTACTACATATTTCGGATTTGTTCTTAAATTTGCTTTAGTTAAATAAACATTTTATTCAATGAATATGTATAAAAATGAAACAATATTCCTTTTACACATTAGACGTCTCATTTTTCAACATATACAACTTACATACCGCTTTGATATCATCATCTTTATTATAAAAAAGTTAACATAATTTACTTTTTAATCAAAAATCGCGGTACAGTCCCTAGATGAAAAAATTAAATTCACTATTAAAAACTCTATTTACGAACAAAAACAGAAAAGTCGTTTACTTATTACGGTTCCATTTAAATTATCTTCGATTGCATGCTAAAATGATGATTATTGTTTTTAATTACTTCAATAAAGTGATACTTTATACAAATATGAGAAAATTCGTAAAAAACTATACCGGACTCTTAAGCTTTTAAATCGAGACACCATGTTTCTACCTGTATCCATTTAATTTTATTCCTATACAGGATGTACCTAAGCTATTAATTGTTTAAAATGTAGTTTCCCCCATAGCTAGCTATTAAGAATTTAATATGCTGTGAAATGTGTGCGGACTGAAAAACAGCGTTGCGCAGCCGACCAAGCTCGTAGCAGATGCTTAGTTCGAGCCTACTGTCATATACGTCATTGTATCTTCTTTTTGTACCTACTGTCTCTTTTTTTGTACATTTATCTTCGTATCAGACGCGATTATAGGACATCATAAGTACCTTTTTCTAACTCATCCCGAAAATGTAGAGTGCTTGGATCCTGCTCTCGTTTTCAGTGATGACTTTGTGTACAACCTGCAACAATAAATATAATATTTTAATCTAACATGGACATTTTCACTAATTGCATTTTTTTAATAGAACTTTATTTCTATATAATAATATTTTTTTCGGTTACCGCGAGGATTACTCATGAAATAAAACTATGAAAACGGATAAACTCGCGTATATTAACTAATTTTAACTTCATTCCGAAGTTTCGAACACTTTACAGGGTTCGTGGTCTGCGGTCTGTGGTCATCCGCAGACCACGAACCCTGTAAAGTGTTCGAAACGTCGGAATGAAGTTAAAATTAGTTAATATACGCGAGTTAATCCGTTTTCATAGTTTTATTTTCACTTCTATATAATACCCACTATAAAAAAATTTCAGTTCTATATAATAACGTTTCACAAGACTTGGATCGAGGGTCTCCAAGAATCGGATAGAGTTTCACATAACAGGAAAGAGGTATTGCAATTGGCTACAAACTTTTATAAAAAGCTATACGATGCCCCAGAAAAATCAAATCAAGAACCGGGTACTCAGCAAGCTCTAGAAGGTACGTGCGAAGCCCGTGAAGTGAAGCCTATAGACGAAATCGAAATAATTAGTGAAATTAAACGTCTCAAGCTAGAAAAAAGCCCAGGCCCTGATGGTATAACAAACGAGTCTATAAAAATTGCTATTGCCCTCCTAGCCACCCCCCTAGCCAAAATGTTTAGCAAAATACTTGATTGCGCTACAACACCTAAGCAGTGGTCAGAATCCGACATTATATTAATTTACAAAAAAGGAGACCCAAAGGATGTGGGCAATGTGGGCAACTACAGGCCGATCAGTCTGCTTCCTACACTCTACAAATTGTTTTCGACGATCATAGAGAAGAGGATAACCGAAACACTAGCATACCAACCAATCGAGCAGGCTGGCTTCAGGAAAGGTTGGTCAACAGTTGACCACATCCATTCCATAGAGCTACTAATTGAGAAATACAGGGAATTTCAAAAACCGCTCTACATGATCTTTATAGACTACAAAAAAGCGTTCGACACTATATTCCATTCATATATTTGGCAGGCTCTACATTCACAAAATGTAGAGACAAAGTACATAAAACTTCTACAATTCCTGTACAATAACAGCACTAGCCGTGTAAAACTGGAAACAACAGGTCCACCGATTCCAATAAAAAGAGGGGTGAGACAAGGCGACCCAGTATCACCTAGAATTTTTATAGCAGTGCTAGAGTCAATAATTAGCAAATTAAATTGGAAAAGAGTCGGTTTAAATATCCATGGACATTACCTCAGTCATCTACGGTTTGCAGATGATTTAGTCTTGTTTTCTGAAAACCACATAGATATAGCTCTTATGGTAGACGTGCTGCAAAAAGCAAGTAGACAAGCAGGACTAGAAATAAATATGGCGAAAACAAAAATAATGACGAATGCGGTTAAGTACCCAATAAGCCTCGACAATGAACCGCTTGAATATGTCGACTCTTATATTTATTTGGGCAAACAAATTTCTTTCCAAAACCAGAGTAACGACCTAGAAATCGACAGGAGGATTAAAGGTGTCTGGAAGAAATACTGGAGCATGAAGGAAATATTTAAGAGTAATATGCCTACAAACATTAAAAAAATAGCAATGGACAGCTACCTGTTACCATCACTTACCTATGCCAGTCAGACATGGAAATTCACTCAGCGGGTAAAAAACAGAATAATCGTCTGCCAACGAGGCTTGGAAAGGAGTATGTTGCAAGTAAGAAGGCTTCATAAAATACGCCACTCCTACATAAGAAAAAAAACAGGAGTAATCGATGCACAAGAACATGCTCAAAAATTAAAATGGCGCTGGGCGGGTCATGTAGCGAGGTTGAGCGACGACCGTTGGACATCGCGACTGACGTCATGGCCTGGCCCACACGGTAAAAGGAAAAGAGGACGACCCATAACTAGATGGACTGATGAAGTCGCAGAAGTAGCGGGCAAACAATGGCTGAAAAAAGCCCAGGATAGAGACTACTGGGCATCTCTGGAGGAGGCCTTCACCTGCAAGTAGCGGGGTTCTTGCATAAATTATAATAGTTGTTTAGTTATTTAATTTAAATTCTTTTTTTTCTTCCGTTAACACTATTTTATTATTTTAACGCAACTTAGAACATAGAGAAAAATTTTAAATGCTGCAAGAAATAAAAGGCTTTTTATTATTATTTATTTATATAATACCCAATATTTTTTATACAATCTACCAATCAACTTATTCTAATGCTTTAGTGGAGCGCGAGGAATATATGTTTGATCACGATTTAAATGTTTCTAGAAACTTCCATTTGCTTATATTTCTACGTTTGTTTCCATACTTTTGACCTACGCCTGTGTGCTTAATTCGAAAAACAAAGCCTAATAGGTAGCAATTTGAACTGCAATCGAATCACACGCAATCGAAAAAACTCTTTGAGCCGTACCGAGCATCCGCTGAATCGATTCCTGAGAGGATAATTTTAAAATATATCTAAAAAAAAACAAAGAGGCCGCTCCTTTGTGAAATTCACAGATTACGCAGGCATCCGATAAACCAATAACGCCTGTAGTGCGGACGCAGAGGATTGGCGAGTGCGCATTTTTGGGTTAACAGTATATTTCGATGCAAGTGTAAAAAAATCACCCGAGTTATAAAGAAGTTATTACACGTGTATCGAACGACTTTTTTCATAACAAGTGCCTTAAAAGGAGAAATTTACGCATGCGCTGCGTTCACAAAGTTTACTTTTCCGCATTAGTTAGGACGTCTGTCACGCTTTTAGTCGCTGTTTCGACTCGGTATACAAAACATCAGTGCACTTGTATTTCTTTTGCACGCTAGATTTTAATCCATACATCAGAAACTGAAAAATAAACATCATCTCATACAAAAATCACCACTGCGTCACGTTTTTTAGGGACACAAAATAAGATAACGAAAAGCATTTTGACACTTTTTAATATGCTTTTATTAGCTTCACTATCTATGTATGTAAGAAAATCTTGGAATCTTGATTTGACTTCCCGGTCTTCGATTAGGATGAAATTTTGCACACGCTTTGAGTTTTGTTGAGAAGACACGACTAGCTGAGAAACGTCATTACAAATCCAATATGGCGGCCTCTCCAAGATGGCGGACTGGCTGTTCGAAATCCACCCGCGTGATATGGGTATAAGATATGTTTTTAAATTGTTAAAATTATTCTTAAGCACTCTCACGATTTGATTTTTTTTAGATATATAGCGCAGTAAACAGGTATTTTTGTCGTGCAAACATGGGTGTAAAAACTATTTATTGATTTAAACTTTATCACTCGTATTTTAACGATAAACGGGTCTCAATCGCGTAAACTTACGTTTAATATTATCCTGACGTTATTTGGTAACGGTTTTTTTAATTCATTTTCTGCGCCAGTTTGCCTGCGACCAACGTTCTGTATTGCTTAAAGTCTATGAAAAACATAAGTTTTCGATCTTGAGGGGTCAGAGAGTTAGTCGCCATCTTGAATTAAAGGGGCCCAAATTTGATATGTTTTATTATTCGTAAATCATGCTAATGTTTCATAATTTAACGGCATATGATAAAACTGACGGATAAAATTGGGTGATTAATAAAATAATTCTGTGACGGCAATGGAAAGTCCTACGATACATACACATAGTGTATTTTAAACTCAAGTTTTCCTGAAAAAATACTCTACAGGATAAACTTCAGTTTAAAATACTTGAAAAACTCGAAATCTTCCGAGCACTAAAATACGCATGCGCTTTAACCCTTTAGCTAAGGGTGTCAACCAGAGTTGCCACCACTGTCAAATTAAAGTCATACTTATGTAATGGTGTCAAATCAAACAATTTAATAGCAAATATTATTGCCCCGTAGGTAAAGGGTTAACTGTATATCCATATATACGCAGTACTAGCCAATCCAATGCGGCGTACTGTAGAAAACAAAGTGTCAAGATGAAAGACGCCGCCGCCGATTGTCGCGGCATTGTATCGTCACTCGTTAGCTTGGCATTATCGTACCAAGATTTATTTTAACGATTAAGTGGGCGGTGTAAGGGTTGAGCGTCGAGCGGGATTGGTTTGAGTGGCCCGAACCGCGATCGACGTCCTAGGTGCTTAGACAAGTTGCCACTCACATGCGCTTAATCGTCAATCGTAAACGAAAGGCAGCTAACTGTCCTTGTCGCACTGATATGAAAGAGTGACAGAGAGGGAAACTACGATACGCTACTAAGCGTTAGCGATTGGCAACTTGGCTAAGCATCCTGGCCTGCTACCGCGAACACCGAATTTCGATAATTTCGGGTATTTTTCTCTGTCACTCTAATGACGCCTTCGTTAGAGTGACAGAAAAATATCCGAAATTTACGAACTTCGGTGTTCTCGGTACGAGCTCTGTGTCCCTTTTGGACTTGTGAATTTGAGCATAAGAGTGACAGGGAGGCAATGAATGTCGAATGTAGTCTGTGGGTGTTACGTACTATGTTGAGAACTACAACACTAGTAGAAGAGTAGAACCTTTATTAAAAAACAGATGGTAGGTATAAGTATAATGTAATAAGTTATTATATGATATTTATGCTTCTGTCATCGACTTCTTAATAAAAAAAGAACAGTGAAACAGTAATGTAAACGATATTTTGTGTCATATATAGTGATTTTTAAGTCTATACTTTATTCACTTAATGGCGCTCCCATCCCTCTGGTGGCTATCCATTTTCTCAAAAGACTAATGTATGCGTTCTTTCAGAAACGATTTCATACTCGTATTATTTTCAGGCTACGGTTACTGCTTACCATTAAGCAGGCTGTATGCCTGTTGACCACTGTTGTACTTAAAGAATATACAAGTACCATATCATCATCATCATCATCATCATCATATCAGCCGAAAGACGTCCACTGCTGAACATAGGCCTCCCCCAAAGATTGCCACAATGATCATATATATACTAAAATATATATACTCGGTTAAACTCACGTATATTTAGTCACTACGCGCGACATATTTCAGAGAGCCTAGGTCTCCATTATCAAGCACGGAACCCGCCGCTAACGTGACGCCTGTATGGCAAGAACTCCATGTATCGAGCGCGTACGTGAGTTTAAGCGTTTATTTATTGTTAATGGTATATCTCACCATAGTTAAAATTCAATGTATGATATACGCTTGCCGTGTGGTGACGGCAGTAAGAATACATTTCACTACCCCAAATCATCGCGTAGGTATTGTAAGGGTCGACTAAGTGATTGAAGTTTCAATGAATATTCCTTTATAAAAGATTGATGATGGGCAGCAGCATCATCGCAGTGGACACACTATTGCGATCGCCAACCCGATTGCCTAACGTGACGATTATGGGCATTAACCTCCTAATGCGTCAATATAAGAATATCTGAGCGTTTCAATCGCCTAATTTTGCTAGCATCATTCGTCATATATATGAAGTACCTACCTACCGTGCCTCGTTCCAATGATAAAGTAGCATTGTGATTAGAAACTTCGGCAAAATGATGTCACCAAAATTAGGCGGTTGAAACGCTCAGATATTCACCCATGTATAGTTAATAGGAGAGGCCTACGTCCAGCAGTGGACTGAGAGAAGCTGATGATAAACGCTACCGCTTATAAATCGCGCCACAAGTGGCTCCAACGATTAACGCTTATAGCCAGTCATTAAACCACAATTGGTCCGTGTGTGCCTTTACAATTTTAGTATGTCGCCACTATTGTTTTAGATAACAATAGGCATTTAAATATTCCTAATACGAAGCCACGTAAACTATCATAATTAGCTTAAAAAAAGAATTAAGGAGGTTACCGTGGAACTCGAAAATCGAATCTTTCGACGCTGTCTAAATCTGTCTTGGTCATTCCTATACCGTTTTCTTTGAAGTGACTGAGACAGATGCTGAACACAGGCCCTCTGGATTCCTCCGACTTCGATCAAGAGGACGATATGCGGCAGATGATGGCCAACCCCGAAATCCTACCGTAAAAGCGCTGTCTCTGTCACACCAATCATGGCTTCGTTAGAGTAACAAAGACAGAACAAAGCTTAAGATATAATAGGCAGAATACCGAGGAAATGAATGTAAATGACCACGTTTTCACCTGGTGAAGGTCGCAGGAGTCCGCTGGATGCGGGTGGCATAGGACCGGTCATTGTGGCAATCTTTGAGGGAGGCCTATGTTCAGCAGTGAACGTCTTTCGGCTGATACAAGTGATGACCACGTTTATTTCTTATAAGCTGCTGAATTGGTAAACCAACTGAATTCCTGAATGCTTAGCCAAGTTGCCAATCGCTAACGCTTAGTAGCGTATCGTAGTTTTCCCTCTCGGTCACTCTTTCATATTAGTGTGACAAAGACAGTTAGCTGCCTTTCGTTTACGATTGACGAGTAAGCGTTAGCGATTGGCAACTTGTCTAAGCACCCAGACTCGTATTATTTAACAATTAATTATTTACGTCAGCCATGTAATGACGGCAGTAAGAATATGTTAGTCACCACTTCAACTCTTCCCGTGGGTGTCGTAAGAGTCGCCTAAAGAATTGAAGTGTCACTGACCACTGACCATTGGTTTATTAAGGATTGATGACGGGTAGCAGCGTTATCATAGTGCACACCCTACTACGATCGCCAAACCGCTTGCCCGGCGTGGCGATAATGGACATTATCTCCTAATGCGTCTATACGCATAGTTAATAGTAGAGGCCTTCGGCCAGCAGAGGACTGAGATATGATGATGACTAAAGGTGCATTTAGTTAGACCAAACGAGCGTTCGCTCATTCTATCCCCCACTCTACGAAATTCGTTCGTTACACAAAGTGAGATTCGTCGAAATTCGTTGATTTCGTAAAGTGGGGGATAGAATGAGCGAATGCTCGTTTGGTCTTGTTGCACCGTTACAGGAGTGATAAAATAGTACATTACGATACAAGCGCAAAAACATGAAATTCGAAACAAGTGGCGATGTTTTTAAACACGACCGACTGGGAGTATTTTAAATCGACACGAGTTACGAATTTCGTTTTTGCACGTGTCTCGTACGACGTTTTTTAGTGCAGGTGGCCCTCCGAAGTTTTGGATCTGACGTAAAATGACACACTTCCCGCACTAGAGCCTAAAAAAGGCACCATCTGTACAAAAAAAATCGTTTTATTTTAAGGCATGAGCAACTTTGTACGCGACAAACATTTTAATGGCAATCCGTTAAATGCTCACTTCAATAATCACACTCCATAAAATTTTACGTGCATTATAACCCACTTTCTTTGAATGAATTCGAATGTTCAACCCTTTAAATGAAGTAATTTGTAAGCATTTTTAAGAGACATTGTGGGAAAGATGTTTCATCTGAATTGGTGTTGACTGTTGATCAAAATGTATTAGCCCCTTCTTCATAAACGTGTCCTAACTTAGCAAGCTGCTAAGTATTGTTTGCGCTTTCAGTCTTATCAATGATTGACTAAAAGCGACAAAGAATAAGATTAGGAAACATTTCTGAAAGAGGGGGTTAGATTTGTATTGAGATTTGCACCTATGTAGTTTTTTTTTTAATTTTCAATACTACAATTGATGTACATAGATTAAATCTAACTAATCTACTTAACCTAACCTATATCTAAGATTGGCCCTTGTGGCATTGTACCGAGGATGCTGGCGGCATTTCCTCGCTGTATCGCAATACTGATGCGTTGTGCGAGGAAATCGCCAGCTTCTCGGTCTTTAGTTACGTCAACCAGACGTTTCGCGATCTCAGCAAACAATTTGCGTGCGCTGGGGGCCCCAGCCATGAACCTATATGTCAAAATTATAAAAATAAGATTATCATTATTGATCTTACCTATTGATGGCCTCCGTAGCCGAGTGTCTAAAAGACCCGGGTTCAAAACTCGTAGGCATAGTTTTGTATATTTAGTACATACATTTGTAGTTGTCAGAGGGTTGCCAGATTTTGTTTTGAGATATCCAGTATAAATCAATTAACGGATTAAAATAAATAAAGAACACACAGAAAAAATTGTATCTGGAAGGTAATAGGAGAGATTACGGGCAATTTAAGTTAAGTTTTCAATTATGTTCGTAATAAAGTATTTTAGCGTTCGTTTCTTCGTTTAAATGATTTTCTTCGCCTCGTAAACCGCAAAGTATATAGAGCTAAAATACAGTACAATACTTTATATTATAGTATGTCTGGCTACCCAACATAAGAACCTTGTTATCAGGAGCTTCATGATATCCTGAAATATCCGGAGAGTACAAAATGCCTTATTATCTTCCAGCCAACCTTCGTGCGCCTGTCATTTCCACCCATAAACCAGTTAACCGTCCCAAACAAAACACGAACGAACTTTTCATTCGGAACTTTCAAAAATCTATTTCCTGTCTGGACGCGCTTCCGGCCGATCGCGTCAGTTTCCGGTCATTTTGGAAGCCATTATTTTCCGTGATAAAGGGTGGGTTTTTGATCGAGTGAAAAGAAGGTATTTGTTTATGGGTCTTGCTTATTGGGGATGTAAATTCACGGGCGATTTTATAATGGCCGCATAGTGACGGCAGTAAGAATACAATCGTCACCACTCCAGCTCTTCCCGAGGTTATAAGAGTCGACTAATAATATAAAGTATACTTAATCTGGCTCATCTACCATTTATTGAAGATTGATTATAACACGCTTGCCTAACGTGGCGATTGTAGGCATTACCAACTAATTCGTCTCTTCTCGTAAG
>JALPQI010016392.1:0-20503 GCA_025490895.1 Thaumatotibia leucotreta
AACTGGAAGAGATCCCTTACAGGGATAAGTTCGCCTTTGTACCTGTCAAATTCTTTGTAAAAATTTGTATTTTTGCCTGTATTTTGTGTACAATAAAGAATTTACATACATACATACATAAATTACATATGAGAAAATTATGTAATATTCTTCACATACATACATATACTATAAGATATTTGAGGTTTTTCCATGGGTTTATTTATAGCCCCAATCTTTTGATTATCTTACTTAAACAAATATATCCAAGCAATATCAAGCTCATTTAGACTATTCATTTTATTACTCTTACCTGATGAAGTTGATTAATCACCTGAAATAGAGAAAAGTCTGTTATCGTATACCGCCACGCTGAAGAAACTGGCTACTTAATTCCATTGATATACGGAATTCAGTCTTATTACCAACCGGTTACGGTTCAATGTTCGGATAAAGTGCTTAAGGTGTTATTGTGGTTGTCATTAATTATCCAGATGGGTTAAATGGAGCCGAGATGAATTACTGTTGGACCATTGTTAGGTGCATCTGCCTTAAGTGTCCAAATCATGACTTCGAGCAGGGCAATAACTTGATGATAGAGACTGTCGTTTTGTCTATTGTTCTGGGTCTCTGACGCGACCAGTTTGGGAACTAACTATTAATTATGTGACGTGATAGTGACAGGCTTTTTATATACATTAGATACCTATGTGGTTCTAGTAATGAGTCGGGAAAGGATTGGCTAGGAATATGTACAGTACCTATGTATACAGGAGATGCAAGCTTTCACTGTTAGGATAGCCTAAAATAACTTAACTTTTGTAAAATTCTTGTACATGATACCCGCCTGCCATATCAAACGAAGTTAAGAATTTTACAAAACTTTACCGTAGAAAACAAAAGAGAGAAAATTTATAGCGAACAAAAAACACTAATATGGACGCTTTTACGCAGCTTTCTAGGACTACGTACCTATAACACATATGACGACGGTATCGTGGTCTTCGAGCCGATTTAATTGATTTAAAAAGACCCAATAACATTCATACAAAATTTTTAATCGCAGTATGGTATTTGATCTCAATTTTATAGTTTCTACCTACAGTTACAGTTACTCCGAATTTTTTACATTAATTTATATGACGGATAAAACCTCAGAATGAACCATGATACTGAGATTTATGCTTTTTAGAATTTCATAACATTTAACCTTTGGAGCAAGGTCGAGACAAACATTGAGCTGGATTCTAAGGATAATTCATCATCATCATCATCATCAGCCCATAGTCGTCCACTGCTGGATATAGGCCTTCCCCAAAGATATTTATTGAATCGTATTTAAGAGGTCATGGTAGAATAATAGAAATAGAATAATATTATAATGACAAATTGAATTTACTCAATATAGCCCAAAATTGCCATGTTATTATTTAATTAAACACTGAGCAAAAAGTAAGCATTTTATTTAGGCGTATCTTTAATAGAATCTATGAGACACCATGTACCTACCATAGAGAGCACGCCTTATAATATATTTTAATTATTTATTGGTGACATGTCCCGGCATTCATTATTTTTAATATACTATAATAGGCATGTAATTAGTCATAATTTTTTCGAACACAATGGATTATTGTTATAGAATAAATAAATATAGTATACATGCATTGAATTAAAACGTTATCGTTTTCTAAAAAAATATTTAAGTCATAATCACGAGCACTTTCTAAGTAAATCGGATTTGAAAAAGAGAACTGCACTAGGAACAGTTTTCAAATTGAGTTCCCTTAAATTTGCCACAATACCAAAAATCTGATGCATAATAACCTGGAGTACCTGGATATATTACTGTAAATTCTAAATTCAAATGCCACATAAAAAAAAATCTACGTAAATAGACGTAGTAGGTTGGAGCACCAACGTCCGACGTGGTGTACCAACCCAAGTCCTCAATCATTCCTGGCTGTTGCCTGAACCTTACGGCCACTCGGTCTCAGAGGAGAGTCGAATCGTTCACCATTTTGAATCAAAATAATGGAGTAACACATTTCGAACGAAGCCCCTATTAAAAACTTCAGCTTTCGGCATTCAATTTTCCTCACAGGCAAAACCTTTGTTCAAAAATTTAATCTGCAGCCGAAACACAACCCCATTTAATTTTTGTTCCAAGCACAGGTTCTCTATCAGTAGGCATGTCACGTTTTGTTATATGAATTTAGCGTAAAAGGAGACGAGCTTACGACCCCTATTCTCCTTGTCGGCCGATCTCGACATGTTGAATTTATGTTTTTCGTACGTCAAACGCGTGTAAACTGCTGCTTCTGTGGGAGCGACCTTGGCCCTTCGTGGAAAAATTACGACTAATACCCACATTATTGTGGACTGCATGCAGTTATCTGCGAATATAAACCAGTATCAAGATTATTATAACATACTCCTAAATAAGAACGGCTTATTTTTCTTCTGGGTTTTCGATGTTATAATATAAAGATATATTTTGCGGTTTGACGTAAGTAAGTATACATCTCGTATTTAAAGGTATTTAGTCCACAGGCACAAAACCAAATGATTCTTATACCGCAAAACCACCTAACTATAGTCCAAAATATTTTAAAGACAAACGGGTCTTAATCGCGTAAACTTACGTTTAATTAGGTATATACTGACGTTTCGGGCATGACGTTACACCCGTGGTCGCAGGCAGACAGGCTGCCCGAAACGTCGGGATATAATTAAACGTAAGTTTACGCGATTAAGCTCCGGTTGTCTTTAAAATATGAGCGATAATCGTGAAAGTTTAAATCAATAATATAGTACAAAAGTGTTCAACTATGGTCCAAAACCAAATCGAATATCTCTGATTAGGAGTAATTGTTGTATTGATTGTGCTATTCATAAAAGCTCCTGGTTAATAATAATAAAAACTTGGACAAAACCAAAAAGAAGATTCGGACTGATGCTTAGTAAAGAGTTCAAATTTTGGACTATAGTTGTAGTATTACCCCCTTATTCATAAACGTTTGTTAACTTAACAAGCCGCTAACAATTGTTTGTCCCTTTTGCTCTTATGGACACATTGTTAAGACCGAAAGGGACAAACAATTATTAGCGGCTTGTTAACCCTCTAATGCATAAGACAGGCAAAAATGCATTTCAAATTTGAACCCTAACAGCAGTCAATAGAGTCCAAAACCAATGAAACCATATTTGGCTTCTTATGCATTAGAGGGTTAAGTTAACAAACGTTTATGAATAAGGGGGTTAGACTATAGTTTGGTGGTATTAAAGTTTAAGTAATTTCATAAGTTTAATTTTTCATTAAAAATAATCAGTGTCTGAAATAGTAAGTGCTTATAAATAGTCAGGCTTCTCTAAATACTTATACGCACATTCAGAAACGTCTCCTAACTTAACAAGCCAATAAATATTGTTCGTCCCTTTCTATCTTATCGATATGTCTCTAAGACCGAAAGGGATAAAGAATACTTATCGGTTTTTTAAGTTAGGAGACGATTATGAATAACGGGCTTAATTCCTAATTCTATGGCAATTGTGCAGACAGTAATACGTAAAGGGATAATGAATTATCCAAGTTTATAACCTTTAAGGATTAAGGACTCAATTACCACCTATAATTGAACAAATTGTGAGTCAATACAACAATTTAATTTGTACTATACTTATTATGGTGCACTAAATTTATTTCAATTAATGACGTATCTACTTCATTTACAAGATTAAATTATTGTTTTTTTTTTGCCCCGGGTTTTTACCTTTGGAACAAAAAAGTAAACCTCACTTTCTAGCTTATGCTGTATTTGAGACGTCTAACTAGAAAATCCATTACCGTAACCAAATTACTTAAAACTGCACAATGAAGAGCCAGTGAATGATTGTAAAATTATTTTTCTCAAACATGCAATGAAATGTTGTAGTTACGTGCCTAAAAAGTGGCCGGGAAGTACCTCGTTGCCGGCCTAGGCCGGCAAGTACCTCTTTTTTAATTTTCATTTGACATAGGGTTGTGACCTGGCATCTTGGCTTTTAGCCAATAATTATCTGTAAGTAATATTAGTATAAAAAAAATGATTGGCAAATTTTTGCAGTTATAATTAGTTAGGTATTTAAATTATATCATTTAAAATAAATGTACAATAACTACTCAAAATAATATTTAAAAAGCAGTATTATACGGCGCGATCCGTCGGCCCCGATCACTGCATGCGATTAATTGGACCCAACCGACCGCGTCGTCTAATACCGCTTTTTTAAATAAAAAATTTGCAACACTCAAACAGGTCAATCTTAAAAAAAAAATGAGGTGTCGGTGTCGTATTTGACTTTTGTTGTGTTTCAAAGACTTAGTTATGTAGTTGACTTATAATTTCTTAGAAAGAAGATACATTTTTTTGTTTCATTTCATTGCATGTTTGAGAAAAGCATTATACATACCTCGGCCATGAAGTGACGGGTTGCCGTCCGAATACTATCCGGCCTCGCTTCGCTCGGCCGTCTACATATATTCGGCCGGCAACCAGTCACTTCCCGGCCTCGGTAGTAATGTACTATAACTTTTAAGAGTCTAATTAAGATGTGTTTGTAGTATATGCAATAATTGATTTATAATGCTTTTCAATTTTATGTTAAGATTATCACTAACTTGCAAATTATGACGCTCAAAATGTGAAGATAAATAAATTAATGGAAGTGCAAATTTAGTTTAAGTGATATTTAATGAATTTTGCAAGTTTAAATAAATAAAGCTGAGGTTACACCTGCAAATTATTTATTAAAAAAAAGTATTTGTTTGACTTGAAACGCTTGAAATTTATTTTAAGGGTGAATGCAAAGAATAAATAAAAAGGTGTGGTCAAATTTTGTTTTCATTAGAGTCCTTAAATTTGTATAAATATTTAGCAATCGACCTCCAAGCGAAGATTTTTATTATAAGATAAGATCACACATATATTTATAATTCATATGCATATTTTAATACGAGTAATTTAATTGCGCACATTACACGTACATTTTACATTGCGCGTAGAACCGATGGCCGTTGGGGCGGGAAGGTTCTTGAGTGGCGGCCACGTACCGGAAGGCGTAGCGTGGGTAGGCCCCCCAAAAGGTGGACTGATGACCTGGTGAAGGTCGCAGGAGTCCGCTGGATGCGGGTGGCGCAGCAGGACCGGTCATTGTGGCAATCTTTGGGGGAGGCCTATGTTCAGCAATGGACGTCTTTCGGCTGATATGATGATGATGATGATAATGATGAATAATTTAATAAAATTCAGAACATAATTAGATAGGTACCTATTGTACTTAGCTCATAAAACTACATGTAAAAAAAAATATAATTTATATTTATTTATAATTATTAAATTATATTTGTATCTCCTTGAGGATCACGGGCTTACAAATCCCGGTTTTTTGATAGGCTTGCGCGGGGATATAGATCCAACACGTAGAGCCCCTTTGGAGAAAATTGCTGTGTTGTACACCTGCTGCAACCCATTCACGGGCACAAATACATATCCGTAAACCGGTCCCAGCAGGCGCATAGAGACTATTGAGAAGGAATGGAAAAGTCTAATGGGCTATGGTGATGGAGGATGGATGGATCAGAAATGGAACTATAGAAAAGAGGTCCGGACACTTGCCATAACAATGATTTCTCTTTACTATCGAGGCAGGCGGTGACTTGCCGCGGACTAGATGGGCCCCCGTAAATGCCGTCACAAGAGACAGCCAGGGGCAACACCGGTGTAGGCGGCTCAGGAGTGTAGAGAGGTGTACACCGCTTTCTGCGCAGTGGCTTGACAGCCGCTGCACAAACTCGCGACTTACGCAAATTTACACTTCCACCCCTGGAGCACATAGCTCTGACGACTCCTCTCTGGACGGCCAGTTAAGGCAAGCCAGAGCTGAGAGTCCTACGGGTCCCCGTGGGGTTCCACTCCGACCGACGAAGACACGCCGGAGGCGGGGACCCTGACCGACTCTCGGGAGCACTCGGGTCCGTCGGGTTATTATTAACCTTCAAAGACCTATCGAAGATACGCAGAAACGCCACGAGCTGGCAGCTTCCTCGCTCAACGCATTAGCTTGGCAATCCAGCGAGGAAATGCTGCCAGCGTTCTGGGTACCTACCATGTTTATTTTAGTTTTTATCTAGTTTTAGTTTAGTTATACTTTTTCTTCATTAAAATTTGTGTGTACTTAATTGTAGTTTGTTTATAAATAAAGATGTACCTTATTAACTAGTAATTAATAAGTATGCATTGTTAAAGTAAACACTATAGGAATTGCAATATCACATCACTAGACTAGGGCTTCGTATCCCGAATAAGTGAAGTGGGATCTAGTTCATTAAATACACTTTGAAAACGAGACGAGTTTATATTTGATTTAGCCGAGTAAGCTGCGAAAAGGTCCATTAAAATTCGCACTGTAAGTTCCTTGATTACATCGGGTCAAATTGAATTTTGTTTGTATACGAATTTAATTCGCAAACACTCTAACTTACGCATATTACAAACGAGTTTACGTAGGGTGACTGTAATGTAAACATGTTGAGATAAGTTACACATTTTATACAACACAATATTATACGCTTCGTGTAAATAAATATTATGTATACGAATGATATGTACTAATGACGTAATGATATCGCTCACCTATGCTCCAAATTAAGCGAATATTATAATTATGCTTCTCCAATATTCGCGTCCAGTGCTGAAACTCTGTAAAATATGCGTAAAATTGAATACATTTATATTAATACGTGAACCTCTAGGATACCTGCTCAATTCCAATAGACCACGATATTCATATTATGTTGGAACGTAGTTTTGTATAAAAGGTTGGATGCATTATACAACTACGTCATATGTAAGTATTAGTAGACTTAGCACATGATTGGAACGACAGTATGTCGCCGCGAGATAGACATCCCGCAATTTTTTACTTGGTTAATAAAAGACGACGGATAGTCTATGTCGCTGCGTGCTAGCTTCTTTGCTGTAATAACAAAATTATTGTGCGTTATATTTTATAGAACCCAACCCTAAGCCTGATTTGATATAATAAGGAGTTCACTTTCTGAACTAACTCTATGATATTTTTCCATTCGATGTTTACTTACGTACCTATTTTTATGAGAGAAAAGTTCTAAATAGTGAATCAGCATTGAAACTTCAAAATTAGTTAGAATTAAGAACTACACGTAAACGGAGTGGGCACATACGCTCTTTCCTTTGAACGATTACCCGTGCTCGACGGAAATCCAATCGGTCAAAGGGTTAGGTCTATACATTATACCGACGAAACTGCCTTAAAGTATTTTAGCCATCAGTAAAAAGGGCCACCGATACGCGTACGATCGGCTTTTGATAAAGCGGCCCCATTTATACTACACAATCGGTTCGCACAGTTCGTTTCACTGTAAACGGTCGTGTCCATCCGGCGCGTTCCTTCCCGTATCATTATTTATTGTTATTGTTTACATTCCTTGGCTGGTATTGGACGGGCTTATTCAACGTTGGCTTTGGAGACTTTGTTCGGTTTTCATCGACTCGTGAAATAATTTATTTGCGATTTGTTTACGAAAATATCTACATCTTTATCTTGTTTATCTTGTAAGTTTTTTTTTTATTAATGCAGAAACAAAACTTCGATATAATTGCAAGTATAACATTTTGTTTATCAATAAATAATTTCCCGTTAAATAAATATTAAATGCAAGCGAAATATTTATATTCAGAACTCTTGTTTATGTTCGAAGTCATACATTGTTTCCTGATCAAAACATTGCTTGACATAGTTATTCAAATTCAAATCATTTATTTCAGACATTGTCCATAGCACATTAAGAGTAAAAAATAAATAAATAAATTATAAATTAAAATTAATAACATTAACATTAGCTCAATATTATAAATAAAAATCACAATTTAAAATCACTAAAAAAATACTAAAATTTAAATTAAAAATATAAACAAACATCACAAAAAAAAAAAAAAAAATTAAACTCATACAAACTATAATAAATTGTATACAATGCCCCTGGAACCCATGTGCACGTCGTTCCAGTGCCTCCATAAAGCGCAAGCAGGATTCTCCCAAACGAGCTGCACTATGCTATTGGAACTGTCACGCACGCGGCGCATAAGGGAGGCGGTGCGGTTGCGAACTATAGCACTAAAGCCGTCCACCCTGGCTTCCGCAAACATCCCCGAAGCGCTACAGTAACGTGACAGTCCCATCAACACACGTAAGGCGTTGTTATACTGGATACGCAGGGCATTGAATGTCTTTTTGGTGTAATTCGTCCACAGGCTGCACGTGTAAAACGATTGACAAAAAGCCTTGAAAAGGGTCTTCTTGACGTCTCCGTTACAACGCGCAAACCTTCGTGACAGCATATTACACCTGACTGCCAATGCCCTGCGCTCCCTTTCCATATCGGCATCGTCCTGGAAGTTCTCGGTGACCCAGTGCCCAAGGTACTTAAATCGCGACACTCTGTTCAGAGGCACCCCATTAAGGTGCACGGCAGGAATAGAAGTATACTCCTTATTTCCTGCCTTAAAGATAAGCAGTTCACTTTTTTGCGTATTATACCTTAGGCCATGAGTCACCGCGTAGTCCTCACAAATTCGCAGCAATTTAACAAGAGCGCTGATTGCCGGACTCAGCAGCACCATGTCATCCGCGTAACTCAAATTATTTACCGTGGTACCACTAATTGAGCATCCAACGCCTGTGCTATTGAGTCTGGCTATCAGGTCATCCATGTATAGGTTAAATAGCCTGGGTGAGCTAAGACCCCCCTGCCTCACTCCGCAAGTCAGCTTGTACACGTCTGAGTGCGCACCTGCCCACCTGACCTGGTTGGTTTGGTGACCGTACCAATACCTGAACAGATTAACCACACCTTTCGGGGTACTAGTACAATCATTAAGCTTGTCCCATAAAATGTCATATGAGACTAGATCGAAAGCCTTTGACAGGTCCAAAAAACAGGCAAACACTGGAGTCTTACCATCAATGTAGTACTGGACGGTGTGCTTCAAACACATTATCGCACTCTCTGTTGACAAATTGGGCTTAAAACCAAACTGCGCATCTTGAGATTCAACATGTCTTGACAATAGGTTATCCAGCAGTCCATCCAGTACCTTGGCTGTGACCGTTGCAAGAGATATTGGCCTGTAATTGGACCCATCAGAGGCGTCGCCCGTTTTATTTTTAATAATGGGCACCACAATTGTCTTCATCATTTCATCTGGAAGAAAACAATGACTTATACATAAATTAAAAAACATTTTGAGTACCCGAGGTAGATGGTCACCTGCATGCTGCAGGTGCTCAATGCTGAGACCATCATGCCCCGGCGATTTCCCTCTGGTCATTGTTCTTATTACAAGCTCAACTTCTTTATATGTAAATTGAACCGGTATCTCATCCATGATGGCCCCATCATTGAACACCCGCGCATTTCCCAGTGGGCTATCAACCTGAAAACGGTTCTTAAATAGATTGGCAATCTGCTCAGGCTGGCATGCTCCATCTACATTAGCGGGAAGACTAGGTTTTGGACCTATTTTACCAGTGCACTTCCAGAACCTGCTGAAGTCTTTGACCCTGTGGTGAGTGGCTAAGATATCCATTTTAATCTGATCTTGGTTATTCTGACACCACTTGAGTCTATCCTTGAACAATTTCCGGGAGCTGCACATATCTTGGAAAACAGGCCCTGAAGATGGTTTCCCAAATAAGACCCACTGCTGAAACATTTGCCTAGCAAGCTCATGCGCCTCTTTTACATGTTTATTCCAGCCAGTCACCTGCTTGCGCTTACATTTTTTTACAGATTTACTTAACCTAGATGCAGTCTGCAGTATATCAATAATGTCAAAATATAATTCATTTAATAATTTGTGATGCGATATGTCATTACAATAATTATCCGCACAAGATCTTAAGTTCAAAGGAAAATCTATACATTTCAGTTTATCACAACATATGTCATAAAATAGTTTTATTTGTTCGGCATTTCTTTCCCCCCATGTATAATCATTCTTAACTTCCTGCCTATCAGGTGAGCTTAGCTTCTCACAATTTATGTTGCATGTAAATAGGACTGGAAAATGGTCTGACCAATATGAATCATACTTAACAGCAACATCCGAAACCGACTGCCAGGCTGAGTCAGTGACCAAACAGTGATCCAGCCATCGGGTGCAACCGTGAGCATCACTCACAAATGTATATGACCCAGAGTCACTACCCAACCACTCAATATCGGCACATCGCCAGTTTTGTTCAACACAAAAATCATACATCTCTGTAAAGAAAGGCTCCCCTGGGTGAGCATTAAAATCACCAAGTACAAAAACACAGTCAGAATTGTGTGTTTCAATTATCGCACATACCTCACTGAGGCATTCAGTAAACTCGGGCAAATTGTTTATATGATCAGTTGGCATGTACACTGTAAAAAGTAGTTATAAGCTGATTCGTGTATTTAAGAGATTAATCCATTAAGGTATATGTGAAATATTACCAAAAGTAATAGTCAAATGGATCTACAATGTATCTCCAATAGTTCCGATACAATTCGGATCTGGAACTTGAGTAGCCCCCCGGTAGCTTTTGGTTGCGATTGCCCGATCCGTTGTTTATTTTCGTTAAGGCATGATATTTGACATTTATGTGGGGCGCACTATTGGTTGGGTCTCCTCGGATACTTCTATTTATTGTATCTACAAAACAGCCCCAAGCCCTACCTACCTAATACCTAGAGCGTGCACTATTTCATAGCATCGAATCACTGCATAGATATGTTAAAATTTTAAAAAATAGTCAAAGACATGCTGAACTCGATTTGATTTAAAGCATGCTCAATTATTTCAACTCCCCACGAATATTAATAAACAAAACAGGATCAATTCGGACATTTATTTTACAATGATAATATTAGGTTGATAAATCCGATAATATTTGATCTTCTAACAACTGATACCTACAACATTTGGTAATGAATTGTGGAGGAATTAGATGGTCCCCGGGAAAATAAACTAAAATAAACTTTTTAAGTAAGAGGTCTTCTAGTAATTTAACTACGTTTAAAAGTGAAACACATATTTTACACTAACAATAAAATGTAGGTTACCATACAATCCTAACGATTTAGTGAAAATGATCTAGTGAGATAGTCGGTACATAAAATGTATAAGAAAGAAAAGTTTCAACAATAATCTTAAGTTCAAACAAGCCAATATACGTAAGCCTACTTATACCTAAGCATCCAATTCGTATCTCTAAGCCTGTAACATATCCAGGATCTCTTCATTATACCGCCGGCGAAACGGTTACACCGTCAAGAAGCGCTGGCCGGTCGTAATCAATCACAGACGCGATGATCCCGCCTCAGCCGCCACGACACGAGCCATCTATCAAACCAGGACACTTACAAAAATTACTGGATGCGATATTGTTACAAATCTTGGACTGGAATGGGATGGGCTTGTCATCAACTTAAGTTTGTCGACTATAAAGTTATATTGGCTGAAACCATGGATAACCACCCAATGAGTGGAAATGTGAGACGAGTTGGCACGCCTCTGTGCAGCTCTAAGTGGAGTTCGGCTTTCGACCTTCGCAAGGGATCGAAACGAATTGGAGGGCCACAGAGTGTCACACTAAACCATTGTGCAGCATGGGAGCGCTAGGCTCTGGCAGCTCGGCCTTCAGCCTCGTCACCTGGCGGTGGCGTGCCTCTGTGGGAAGCTTTTGATAACTTTGATTATTATCATTTCAGCCATGAAATGTATACTGCTGAACAAAAGATTTGCCGTGTGGTGACGGCAGGAAGAATACATTTGTCACCACCCCAACTCCTCCGCACCAAATGTAAGTTTTCTGTTTGACCCAATGGTTGACTGGTAGAGAATGCCTTAAGGCATTAAGTCCGCCATTTGTATTTTTTTTTTGTAACTGAGCAATAAAGGTTAAATAAATAAATAAACTCCTCCTGCGGGTGTCGTAAGAGTCGACTAAGGGATTGAAGTGTCACTGACCATTCTACAAGATTGATGATGGGCAGCAGCGTCATCATAGTGGACACATTAGTGCGATCGCTAATCCGCTTGCCCAGCGTGGCGATTATGGGCATTTACCTCCTAATGCGTCTATACGTAAAGTTAATAGGAGAGGCCTACGTCCAGCAGCAGTGGACTAATATAGGCTGATGATGATGATGAACAAAAGATTCTCTTTGGATGTCTGTATACAGGTTGAAAACAACTTGCATCCAGTGCCTGCTGGCGATTTTCATATAGTTCCATCTCGTGGGCGTACGTCATCATCATGACGCGTTTGCCACTTTTCGACCCCATCTGCCATTTTCTCTGCAAGCAATGTGGCTAGCATGCATATTTTACATGTGATTGTAAGAAAAGCGTTAACTTCCTAGAGCAGCACCACGTTTTTAGCAGTTGCTGCTACATAAAACGTTTTAAAAATGGTTTTAAATAACAATTTATGTGCCGTGTATGATTTCATCACAAAATGTGCGAATAGGTAAGACATAATACTTTAACAGATTTTTTTTTAATTTTAGTAAATTACAAGTAATGCCTCCTGAGTAGTTATGTGCCGTCGGTAAATAACGCAATTACGGTAATTCTCATCGATGGAAATTACGGTAAATTACGGAAATTTCTCGGTAACTTACCGCTTAAGAATGTTTGGTCATATTTAAAATTTGTTTACAAATATCGTGTTATCAAACTTTTTATTATTTTTCGTGTTGTTTTCTTAATGAAAGTTATTTCACACCTTTTTGCTTAAACATGTTATGATGTTAAATTATTTTATCGCTTCACGTGGTACTTTCAAATAAGTATTTTAATGTTATCTGGCTCAGGCACCTATTTATGTGGTAATTTTGTTACTTTGCTCGTAAATCATAAGATCTTTTGTTACTCATCGTGTTATCTAAGGTAGCACTTGCAGGTAAAATTTAAAGGGTTTAGCGGTGACTGTAAATACTATCAAATTAGAAGCTAGGCTATGTCGTTGTCCTGAGTTTGGATGTTTCGTGATTGGCCCGTATCTTTTGTTAGGTTCAGGTAGTTATGGTGGGGAAAATAATTGTGTCCCCTAACGTAGAACAGATTCCAGTTTTTTATATGGACGTAGTTTAGCAAAAAGGACCCAACCTCAAAAAATTGTCATTGAAAAGACTGACTTTTGCTTTTGACAGAAGTTTGAAGTTTTATTGACACATTTTTGTGGATTGAATCCTTTTCCCTTAACTACGTCCAGTTAGTTCTACTTGAAGTGACCTACTGTGAATACACGAGTTTTAGTGCGTTTAGAAGAATGAGGCCTAAAGGCAAAGTGATGAACTATTTTAGAGAAACAAATGAATATCAAGTGACAACATACAGTTGCTTGTTTTGTAACCAGGTAAATTAAATAAATTCGTAACTGTAAATTATTCGATCAAGAAAGACAGTACAATAAATAAATGATTATTATTATTATTAACATGTGTTACTCATTTTTATTGGTCCGTACCCAAAGTGTAAAACGTGAGTCTATTAGGTACTAAGTGTACTAACGCTCCGCTGTCTGTCCGTCCTTCTGTCACCAGGCTGTATCTCATAAATCGTCATAGTTAATAAATTTACAGATTATGTATTTCTGTTACTGCTATAACATCTAACACTAAAAAGTAAATTAAAATAAATATTTTCAAAGTCAAATAATTCTTTATTCAAATTGGAATAGCAACAAACTCTTTTGAATCGTCTAGGTATTGAAACTACTTCCGGTTCGAACCCTACACCGCTGACCCAAGAAGAACCGGTAAGAAACTTGGCGGGAATTATTTTTTCAATCAATCATGGTACATCTTACAACTAACATGCATTAAAAAAAACATAAAATTGATTTTAAATATATTGAAATAGAATAATAATAACAAGAGATGTAAAGTCTCTAAAAAGTCAGAACATTTATAAGTAATAATTTATAGAGAAGTAAAGGTTTCTCTCCGAATAGGTATATAATAATAACATTAAATAATGCACGTTTGGAGATGTATAAGGTCTCCAAGCGTAAATTATCGTAATTGAATGTCATGACTTTAACAAACTAAAAATTAAATCCTAAATTACTCCCACGGTGTTTTATCATTCATGTAATCTTGTGTACTATAATAAGCTTTAGATATAAGTTTACGCTTTACAAAATTCTTAAATTTATTGACTGAAAATTCAGTAACATTTACTGGAAGTTTATTATAAAATCTTACACAATTACCCATTAATGATTTCCTATTTTTTTAATTTTATCCTAATTTTATGGAGCCGAGTGGCGGGTACTGCGAGCTTATGTTTGTTTCTAGTATTAATATTATGTATGTCACTATTTTTCCTAAAATTTATAATTTTTTTATGTACATACATAATATTCTCATAGATGTATTGAGAATACAATGTCATTATATTAATAACCTTAAACTTATCTCTAAGTGAGTCTCTAGGGCTCATTTTATATATCGCTCGATTTAATAAGGCTCCCATACAACATACATCATTTTTGTTACTTTTATAGATAATGGTGCAGAACTTATCATTTTAAAATGTACTCGTTAATGTACGAGTTCACATTTTAACAATATTTAATGTGCACTAGTAGAAAAAATTTAAAATATCATTGAAAGCATTAAAGTTTTCTATAGGAAATTTTACCTGAGAACGTTCGTGGAAAGAATTTTCGGTAATTTACGCCCGTAATTTACCGTAATTTTGGTAATAAACTAGTTCCCACCCACGGATGTTTTTGAAAATTTCTACATAAGTCATGGCTAGTCAACTAAATACTATCCTGGAAAAATAATAATGAAAATGTGTGCATTTCTAAATACACACATTTTCATTATTATTTTTCCATGTGTATAATAATACACCTTATTACAATAACATACATTAAAGAATTTATTGCAAAAAAAAATTAACATAATATTAAACAAAAATAATAATTATTGTACAAGTTCACAATATTATTAAGCATCTATATCTATACTACTAGAGATGTAAAGGTCCTCTAGTTGTCAGAATAAAGATAAATTAAGATTAAGAGATGTAAAAGGTCTCGAGGCCAATACCTATTTAAACATGACATCACAGTAAAATAAACTCAAATATTAAATTAAACAAGAGATGTATAGTACATCGTATTTTTCGGCAGTTTCGAGGCAATCTGCCGAATTCTACGCCAAATCAGACAACGCAACGGGGCCACGTCATTGTCGCGTAAATAAAACTGGTTTTAAATTGTTTTTATGTATTTTTTATTATTGTGGTTCACCGTGTCTCGGTATTATAACTACATACAATGCTGTGTAACTGATTTGAATAATAAATTAGCTGCTGAAAGTAGATAACGATATTTGCTTCTTGTTACTTCCAGAATACACTGTTCTGT
Source organism: Thaumatotibia leucotreta (assembly GCA_025490895.1). Classification (NCBI taxonomy): domain Eukaryota; kingdom Metazoa; phylum Arthropoda; class Insecta; order Lepidoptera; family Tortricidae; genus Thaumatotibia; species Thaumatotibia leucotreta. The sequence goes on from JALPQI010016392.1 coordinate 15,478, forward strand.
GTATAAGTCTCAGGATTCTCAATCTGACGATCGCAGCATGTTTCTGACACGCCTCCGTTCATGCAAGCATTACTGTGCGTGCATAGAACTAGCAAATAAGTATGTAAGACGAAGTACGTGTAAGGTAAATGTACCAGTGCTCGACGCTGCACTAGTATTCGACATGGGCACTTTAGGGGAATTTTCAAGGGGACATTGCATCTTTGTACGTACCCTTATAAAAGTTTGACATAAAGTGCGCAAGATGTCCTCGGAGACTGGTAGTTCTACCTTACTTTACCTTACTACAAAATATATCAAGTAGATGTAGCATCGTTCGCATTGATTATTATAATGGCAGTATACGATGTAATAAAATTTGCTATGTTTTTTACGGCCTCCGTGGTCCAGCTGACACAGTACTACCATGCCTGCGAAGCTGGAAGACCCGTGTTTGAATCCCGGTGAGGGTAACTCTTTGTGCATTGATAACAAAAATTTGTTCTTGAGTCATCGTTGTTTCTACGAGTATATTATATTTTATAATGTAATTTATGTCTATTATACATGTCGGTATAAATATAGTGTCGATCAGAAAACAATTTCAGCTTTAACACTTTAAGCGCGGGGAACTCCCGAGGGGAGTTCTCGGTGGGAGGTTAATTTTCACTACAAAGCGGAAAAATCACGGGATCAGCTACGAGCGTAGCGCGTAGCACTCGGCCGCAATGAATGTGTTAAGCGAGCTTACCGTTTTCCAAGATATTTATTTATTTTAGAATATATTCTATAATAAATACATTGTTTTGTAACTTACTCTAAACTACTGACTTGCCGCTTAGTTAAAAAGTTAACAAATACACACTTGGACAAAATTGCCAAACTACACTTCAGATAATAAGGGACGTGTCATTGCATTGCCCATCTACATACAACTTTTGGCCGAAGTCGCAGGTGGCCCTCGACCTCTGGGGACAGTTTCACAGGATTGGAAAAGAAAATGACGGTCAGAAAACACTTACGGTGGCCGTAACATCGCCCTCTTATATTCGCCAAACGACTACGGGCCTTCGCCTCTATCTCATTTAGGCAATGTAGTTTACATACTCGTTAGTTCCAATAAAATACATCTTTTGCAAATTTTATTTAAAACTAAAATAATTTCGATGATAATTTTTGTATGGAATGAATAAAGGTATGTTAAACGAGAACTTTAAAGTAGCTGAATTATAGGCGGATATGTTAAGGCAATACTTGCCGTCCCAACCATGTGTACCCCAAAAAGACACCTCATTTGCTCTCGTTCATGAAAGAAAGAAATGTAATATTTAGTCTTTAGGCAGGTTTTAACTCTTTGGACCAATTACAAAACCAAGATCGAAAACCCCTATTAGTTAGACAGGAAATTAGTGAATGTCATCAATTGTTCCATCAATTTAAATAAATTTAAATGATACTTAAGGAAAAACCGTAATTTGAAAAATTATTCTATAGAGTTTGTTTCGGTGTAAAAAGCCCTACGATACAATAATATTGCTTAGAGTAATTCTTCAAGGCTCATTCCTTAAATTCAAATTTCAAATTCATTTAAGAAAACCTTAAGTCGCCCGAGTACTAAAATAATACACCATGCATGGTCATAATTCTTGTCAACCTCCGTAATCTATTTCATAGTGTCCCTTGTTTACGAAGCTGAAGGTTCCGAGTTTAAATACCGGCGAGGGCATTTATTTTTGGGTTTTAAAGTATTTGTAAGTATAGTATTTGTTTTTGGTCATGGTGGTATGTATTTAAGTATTTATGAATCTATCTACAATATCTACATATTATACATACGTATGTATTTATCGTCGCTTAGTACCAACAACACAACACACAAGCCTTAAATCACCGTGAGCGGAGTCGGTTTGTGTATGATTTACCCATGATAGTAAACATCATAAATTTTATATTATGTATCTATTTATAAATCCACCCATAGCCGCTTGGTGATGGCAGTAAGAGTATATTTGTCATCACCTCAACTCTTCCCATAGGTGGAGTGTAGTAAGAGTAGACTCTTACTACACTTACGGTAAGGGATTGAAATGTCACGAACCATCCATTTAGTTGTAGAAGATTGGGTGTTGGGCAGCAGCATAATCAATTATAGTGGATAGTCGACACACTACTGCAGTCGCCAATCCGCTTGCCAAGCGTGGCGATTATGGGCAATTACGTTCAAATGCGTCCATACGCATACGTAATAGGAGATGTCTTTAGTCCAGCAGTAGATGGACTAGGATAATATGTAATGTGTGTGATGATTTAAAAATCAAGACATGTTACAAACTTTGTAATCTCATTTTTGTCACAAAGAGCATCGGATAACATCCTTGGTACTTAGTTATATTAGTTACCCGCCGACAGCATTTTCGTTCCAAATAAGTAAGTAGTTCAAAACAGTCAACGTAACAGAATTGTATTAAGCTTACCTTCGTCAAAAGTTTACGGTAGGTACGAAAATAACTTCTGTGCTAAAGTTTAACGAAGATGTGACCATTAGGTGGGTAGCTAAACTGTATTTGGCTTCTGATCATAGTTTGCGTACAAAAATTACAATAATTGTATTAAACAAAAGAAAGACAGAACAGACAAATTGATTATTGACCTCGCTTTGCCTTGGTGGCCTCATGGGTCGGAATGTAATAATTTGGAAATATCTAAAAGACCAAAAATAGCCCAAATACAAAATAAGTATTTATAAATATATGTTATTCGACGTACATACAATATGTTAACCTTATTTATATAGCCATGTTGGTACGTTATGGTGTGAATACCTCACCTACCTACCTACTAAGTGAGGATATTATGTATATGAGAGGTACATCAAAATATAACGACCTTGAAAAAGGAACAAGTATTTTTGTTACAAATACACAAAGACGTGTAAGTTTACGCGATTGAGTCATTTTTGTCGTTACTTATTTTGAGTGGTAATATATATATTATATATAGGTACAAAAAGACCTTTTTTCACCGGGTAAAGAACTTGGGACCTTCAGCTGCGCTGGCACAACCATTACCGACTGAGCCACGGCGATAATAAGATACATAATATAATTTTTATATTATACCTACACGCAAGTAACAGGTGAATTAAATTTATAAACAATAATTATGAATAATAGTAATAAACGGGTGCTGACAATCTGATAACGAGGAAGTTTCCATTTATCGCGTCAGGCACCGAAAATAGGACGCAGCCTTTTAATAGCCTCGTCGACGCGGCCCTTCTGGCGCCTCCTGTTACCTTATTGTGCTGCAAAGCTCATAGATGGCACTACTGGTCGATTCGGCGGAGTGTTTGTGAAATTGAAGCGATAAGGCAGAGTGGGCCAAATGTTATTGTGAAAACTTATTCGGTCAGGTTTTTAAAATTCTTAAACTAAATAAAAATCCTAGTCAGCTGATGAATACTTGGACCATGTGGGGATTTAATTTATACCATGAATCATTGGCATTCTGGCATTCATACGAGCTGGAAATTTCTTATGGCTTTGACTTGGACTTATTTCACGGCTGCGACATTGCCACTTATCCTCAAACTCCACGAGTTGCTGAAAACAATGACATGGTTAAATAGACAAGGATTCCGACAAGGTAATATTATGACGAACTAATTTTCTTACTTACCGTTTGACAATTGAAATAAATTCTCAATGAGCGTTTCTCAGAAGAGCTTCACATAATATATCAACGGCTATTTATTCCATTTCACAATTTATAAAGATAGTCTTATAGAAAATATTAATTAAATATTATTTCATGAATATTATTTTATTTTCCTATAGCAAGACGTTCAATGATCATTCGGCTGTCCTAGATCAAAGCCTAGTAAGTGTATTTAGCGAAATTTTACAGGAGAGGCAAATAAACATTTTGTTAAAAAAAATAGTAGCAGAGACCTTTATCTCACAAGACTTTGTCTTATATAAAGAAATATAACTTGCTTTATAAGACAAACTATTGAAACTTAATATATGTATCTTTTTAGAACTTTTATGTGCCTTACTAACAACTGATTACAAAAAAATAATATAAATGTTATGTCAATTAGAAAACTGAAACCTAGCAAGTGGTACAAAAATGGTAAATTTTACTGCTTATAAGCAGTAAACTCTTAAAAATGTCAAGTATAAAATCAAGCTAATGCTTACTTTGAAATTCGGATTAGGATTACCATTTTAATAAGGTAAAGGTAAAATTGTAGTATAGTGCATTGGGGTAATTTCAAACTACAGAAATTTTTCTCGGGTAATTTCGGAATGAATCTTTATTATGATAAAAATAACGGTGTGTTTTATGGTAATTTCAAATAAGACGACTTATGAAATGACTGCAAAGCACCCTATTTAATTGCAATCTAGGGGATTTCAATGATTTTGAAATTACTGACTACCAGTCCTTTCCCGCAGAGCTTCGCTGCAAAGTACTTGCTAACAATTTACTACACATTGAAACTTCCCAAAAACATCATTCTAAGCCGATAAATATCCACTGCTGGACATAGGCCTCCCCCAGTAGGGTCATTGCCATAACGAGTCATTTTATTTAAAGTTGTCTCGCACTTGTTTTTTGTTTTTGTAACTTTTAATATGATTTCCACTCAGAATCGCAAGCTCTTTCGATCATGATAGGAGAAAATTTTGGTATCATCTTCTGCTACGAGTGTATGCATGTGCAATAATTGTGCATACCATTCGAATATCACGTGTATAAACAGTACTACACACGCGACTATCGGCTTACCAGCGAAAATAAAAAAACAGCAATAAACATTCAATCAGCAATAAGTTCTTCACAAACTGTTGTACGAAATATCATTTGATATTCACAAGTCTTTACGGTGAAGTAAAACATTGTGAGGAAACCTGCAGACACCTGCGAAGAAATTCCAGTGTGTATGTGAAGTCCCCAAAAAGTACTGGACCAGCGTCGGGACCACGCAAAATAGGCACGTTTGATGTCGAATTGTGGAAAGAAATAGAAAGAAATGACAATC
>JALPQI010016393.1:0-26593 GCA_025490895.1 Thaumatotibia leucotreta
ACAATGCAAAAAAAATAATCGTGATTATGGTTTATATTTAATTCGACTTTATTGCTGTAAGTTACGACTTCAATTATTATTCGGTTTTCATTCTGGTTGAAGGATCTGAGTCGTGAAATTTTCCGTTCAACTTCGTATATACAATACATTCAAAATAATTGCATTTCAATTGTTAGATTTTCGAATATGTCACGTCAGTTTGTCGAGGTGAAAAGATTTGTGGTGTTAGTAGGTGTAGTAAACCGGTTTATAAAAGTGTAGGAAAACCGGTTTTTAAACTGTTATAACTGTTTTCATTCCCTAGGTGTTAAATAAGTCCTAGTTTTCGTTTTACGAAAAGCATTTCTGTTGTCGCTTGATATCTTTTTGGGTTAGCAAGTTTATCATTATAAATAACCGTTGTTCGAAACACGTATATCGCTGAAGGAAATGACAGTTCAGCAATAAATAATGTTCTAACCCTCAGTATAGGGGTTCCCAAATTTTATTTTTACTCTCTTCTTTAGAATGAAAATAACGCGCCTGAAGAGACGTTGTGAAATTGGTAACGTACATAGATTTATGAAATTTACAAACCTACGTAAGGGATTCTAAAACGTAAGAAAAAACCGGTAATTTACCAAGTTCTCGTTCTAATTATATACGGTTTGCATTTACTACGTATGTCAGGAAATTTGTATGAAGGAGGCAAGGCGTATGTTTTACTTATTATACATTTCGCGCCTAGATCGAGTATTAAATTGATTAGTATAGCGTTGATGGGCCATCAGCTTGATTAATCGTCAGGATAGGTACTAAAATGGTGTTAATAGATAATATATACATATAGCGCTTCTGTATTCTTTGTAGCTCGCAAATTCATGTTCGCGAATATAAACTAAATCGCTTAAATGTCAATCAATTATCAGATTCATCGTGTATCAGAATTCATATTCTCGTACTCGATTAATTTAATAATTGATGTCATGACATCGACCAAAAATAAGAAAAAAACCGAAGTGAGATACTGTAATGTTGTAATGTTATGTTACTGTAATAATGTTGAAGTTCAGTTCATGTTGTTATAATAGGACATAATGATTTCCCTAATTTTTCACTAAAACATCCGAATTCATTTCACCATTAATTTCAACAGACTATTATGTCGCCGCGAGATAGACTTCCCGTCTTTTACAAACAAAATTAATAAAAGGGGGACGGATAGTTTATCTCACGACCACATAATCGCACCAATCCTGGCTAAGCCTACAGTATCCATTGCATTGAAGACAATTGAGACTGTAAGATGAATTCGGACTTTTCCGTGAAAATACTTTAGGAAACTACCTATTTAGTCAACAATTTGGTACCCTAAGACACTCTGGAACTACCAAAGTGATAAATCAGATTGTGAGAAGTCTCTTGCTGTTATAAATTTCATAATGACATTTCTAAAGTGGCCTACTATTGATAACATTTCACTTTTATAACTGGTTTATTTTTGATGCGAACAAATAACCACTGAAAATTAAAAACGTAACAACCCCAAGTTCATGTGAATATTTTTTTATGTAAGACACGACATACTATCTATGACGTGATACAAAGAAATCGGCAATTTAATAAACTTTGCTAATGTATTTTGTACCACTTTTTTTCGTATGCTCGTATAAAAGACGTCAAAGGTGCGATATCGCATCTACTACAAAAAATCTATAATATCGAAAAAAAAAACCTATTTCCGTTAAAATTTTAAAATAAACAAAAATATCGTGGATAGAGATACAGCTCACCCTAGCCAAAAACTAAGCAATGCTATTATGGTTGCTAGGCAATACATAATATACATACTTATATAGATAGATACAGAGATACATAATTCAGAAACAAAATATCCGTGCTCATCACACAAATATATGGTCTTACCAGGATTTGAACCCAGGGCTTTCAACTTAGTAGACAGGTTTACTACTACAGAAGCCATTTTCAGTAGCTATTTGATAAGGAAACCAAACCGGTTTTCAAGCGTAAAGAACCGGTTAACCGAAATCTCATACAAATAAAATCCGTTGCATTCCTTGATCGCATCAAATTTAGTCCGTGCTGCGACCATATATAACATGGACGTCTAACGCCAGCTCTATAATGCCCCCAAAAACAATTGTTCAGTTTTGCCATGACATAACGTTTTTATTAACACCGATACGGATGTGCCGACGGAAACTTTCCAGATTTCTGAAATGTTCACGTAGGAAAACTTCGGAAACTTTCCATATCATAAATTAAAATTCCCTTTATATTTCGTAAAAGTTTCGTGGATTTTTCAAGAAATTTAAGATTTTTTGGAAAGTTTCCGCAATTTGCACATCTCTAAACACCGCGCATATTTCGGCGCAGCATCTGTGACAAATGTTTATAGAATATAGCCAATCAAAACTTTGACGGACCAATCACAACCATTTTTAAATATTAAAACTTTTAATGGTCGACATTGAAATTCATTGCCGTGATGCATTGAAGAGGGGGTGACACATGTCAACTAAAATTCAGGACCGATTTTGAAAGGCAAGCTAGTGCGGCGTGCGGCTTCCATGTTTTATTTGTTCGTAGAGTCCGCGTAAAAAGTGAAATGTAGTCAATGGTACCTAGACTTAGTCTAAGTTAAGTGTAAGTTAGGTTAGAGGCCTCTGCGGCGGGCTTGTGGTCAACGGCGCCAGGAACGGTCGCCCTCGTCCTCCTCGTCGTCGTCGAAACGTAGGAGGGAGTCCACTGTCGCGTCCACCGATTGCTGGGAGAGAAGAAAGTAGATAGTTATAGCTTGAGTAAAATGTGACAGTAAACTTTATACCGGGTGTTACAGGAGCATTCCATGAAAACGTGTCGTAAGCGAGACTGTATTTTCAATACTTTTGAAAAATTAAATTAGTAAGCTGAGTTACGGCATAATAATAACATATCAAGGCTTTAAGATTGACAGTGTTTCCTAACAGCTAGCATATTTTATTAGGGTAGCTACCATAGTGAGTCGTAAGCGACAAAAAGTAGATGTTTTCATGGAATGCTCCTACATTAGTCGTGATACAAACTGTGAAAAATCTGTTAAGATGGTTTTTCTGAACAAGGTTTCCTTCGGGACCCATATGTAAATCTTTATTTTTTTTAAGACTAGTACAGTTCGAGTTCATTAATATGTATACATTTTTTCAGACTGATCTCTTACAAATGTGTTTACATAATAATGAAATGAGACTGAAAGTCATGAACACTTCTGTACCGATCTGTATGAAAACCGTAATATTTTTTTCGCGACTTTCATATAGTTCCCATAGGAAACCTTGTTCAGAAAGACCATCTTAACAGGTTTTTCACAATTTGTATCACGACTAATGTAACACCCAGTATTTTATATTTAAAACACTATGGGAACACGGATATTATTTATCCCTTAAAATATTAATTACGTCCTAACGTTTCGAACCCGTTACAGCGTTCGCTGTAAGTGCTAATGGAGCTCATCCGTGGATCACGAACGTTGTAAAGTATTGGAAACGTCGTCGCAAATGTAATTCATACAGGGTGTCCAGTAATTAATGGACAACCTTTTAAAAAAGAGGACATCTTATACTGGTTCCGAAAATCGACTTTCATGTTTAGTAAAAGTACTCTGGTTTTCGAGATTTCACACTTTTAGTAATTTTAAGCTTTTGGTTTTAGCCGTGTGGTGACGGCAGTAAGAATACATTTGTCACCACCCCAACTCCTCCGGGTGTCGTAAGAGTCGACTAAGGGATTTAAGTGTCACTGACCATTATTTGATAAATTGATGATGGGCAGCAGCGTCATCATAGTGAACACAATACTGCGATCGCAAATCCGCTTGCCCAGCGTGGCGATTATGGGCATTTACCTCCTAATGCGTTTATACGCTTAATAGGAGGCCTACGTCCAGCAGTGGACTATCATAGGCTGATGTGATGTGAAGCTTTTGGTTGCTATCTGTCGCATCATGGAGGTCTTATCTCGTGTCCATTGTCAGTATCCTGTGTAGGTAGAGTATGTCTGGTTCGCTACCCACGTTATCTGAGATAGCTACCGTCCCTGCCACACTTGTACACTCATCAACAAGTGCGAGAGAGGCAGACGGTTGTAGTTACCTCGTGTCCGTTGTCAGTGTCGTGTGTAGGTAGAGTATGTCTGGTTCGCTACCCACGTTATCTGAGATGATAGCTGTCCCTGCCACACTTGTACACTATATAGTTACCTCGTGTCCGTTGTCAGTGTCGTGTGTAGGTAGAGTATGTCTGGTTCGCTACCCACGTTATCTGAGATGATAGCTACGGTCCCTGACACACTTGTACACTCATCAACAAGTGCGAGAGAGGCAGACTGTAGTTACCTCGTGTCCGTTGTCAGTGTCGTGTGTAGGTAGAGTATGTCTGGTTCGCTACCCACGTTATCTGAGATAGCTACCGTCCCTGACACACTTGTACACTCATCAACAAGTGCGAGAGAGGCAGACGGTTGTAGTTACCTCGTGTCCGTTGTCAGTGTCGTGTGTAGGTAGAGTATGTCTGGTTCGCTACCCACGTTATCTGAGATAGCTACCGTCCCTGCCACACTTGTACAGTCATCAACAAGTGCAAGAGAGGCAGACGGTAGTTACCTCGTGTCCGTTGTCAGTGTCGTGTGTGGGTTCGCTACCCACGTTATCTGAGATGATAGCTGTCCCTGCCACACTTGTACAGTCATCAACAAGTGCGAGAGAGGCAGACGGTAGTTACCTCGTGTCCGTTGTCAGTGTCGTGTGTGGGTTCGCTACCCACGTTATCTGAGATGATAGCTGTCCCTGCCACACTTGTACAGTCATCAACAAGTGCGAGAGAGGCAGACGGTAGTTACCTCGTGTCCGTTGTCAGTGTCGTGTGTGGGTTCGCTACCCACGTTATCTGAGATGATAGCTGTCCCTGCCACACTTGTACAGTCATCAACAAGTGCGAGAGAGGCAGACGGTAGTTACCTCGTGTCCGTTGTCAGTGTCGTGTGTGGGTTCGCTACCCACGTTATCTGAGATGATAGCTGTCCCTGCCACACTTGTACAGTCATCAACAAGTGCGAGAGAGGCAGACGGTAGTTACCTCGTGTCCGTTGTCAGTGTCGTGTGTGGGTAGAGTATGTCTGGTTCGCTACCCACGTTATCTGAGATAGCTACCGTCCCTGACACACTTGTACAGTCATCAACAAGTGCGAGAGAGGCAGACGGTTGTAGTTACCTCGTGTCCGTTGTCAGTGTCGTGTGTAGGTAGAGTATGTCTGGTTCGCTACCCACGTTATCTGAGATGATAGCTGTCCCTGACACACTTGTACACTATATAGTTACCTCGTGTCCGTTGTCAGTGTCGTGTGTAGGTAGAGTATGTCTGGTTCGCTACCCACGTTATCTGAGATAGCTACCGTCCCTGACACACTTGTACACTCATCAACAAGTGCGAGAGAGGCAGACTGTAGTTACCTCGTGTCCGTTGTCAGTGTCGTGTGTAGGTAGAGTATGTCTGGTTCGCTACCCACGTTATCTGAGATAGCTACCGTCCCTGACACACTTGTACACTCATCAACAAGTGCGAGAGAGGCAGACTGTAGTTACCTCGTGTCCGTTGTCAGTGTCGTGTGTAGGTAGAGTATGTCTGGTTCGCTACCCACGTTATCTGAGATAGCTACCGTCCCTGCCACACTTGTACAGTCATCAACAAGTGCAAGAGAGGCAGACGGTAGTTACCTCGTGTCCGTTGTCAGTGTCGTGTGTGGGTTCGCTACCCACGTTATCTGAGATGATAGCTGTCCCTGCCACACTTGTACAGTCATCAACAAGTGCGAGAGAGGCAGACGGTAGTTACCTCGTGTCCGTTGTCAGTGTCGTGTGTGGGTTCGCTACCCACGTTATCTGAGATGATAGCTGTCCCTGCCACACTTGTACAGTCATCAACAAGTGCGAGAGAGGCAGACGGTAGTTACCTCGTGTCCGTTGTCAGTGTCGTGTGTGGGTTCGCTACCCACGTTATCTGAGATGATAGCTGTCCCTGCCACACTTGTACAGTCATCAACAAGTGCGAGAGAGGCAGACGGTAGTTACCTCGTGTCCGTTGTCAGTGTCGTGTGTGGGTTCGCTACCCACGTTATCTGAGATGATAGCTGTCCCTGCCACACTTGTACAGTCATCAACAAGTGCGAGAGAGGCAGACGGTAGTTACCTCGTGTCCGTTGTCAGTGTCGTGTGTGGGTAGAGTATGTCTGGTTCGCTACCCACGTTATCTGAGATAGCTACCGTCCCTGACACACTTGTACAGTCATCAACAAGTGCGAGAGAGGCAGACGGTTGTAGTTACCTCGTGTCCGTTGTCAGTGTCGTGTGTAGGTAGAGTATGTCTGGTTCGCTACCCACGTTATCTGAGATGATAGCTGTCCCTGCCACACTTGTACACTATATAGTTACCTCGTGTCCGTTGTCAGTGTCGTGTGTGGGTAGAGTATGTCTGGTTCGCTACCCACGTTATCTGAGATAGCTACCGTCCCTGACACACTTGTACACTCATCAACAAGTGCGAGAGAGGCGGACGGTTGTAGTTACCTCGTGTCCGTTGTCAGTGTCGTGTGTAGGTAGAGTATGTCTGGTTCGCTACCCACGTTATCTGAGATAGCTGTCCCTGCCACACTTGTACACTATATAGTTACCTCGTGTCCGTTGTCAGTGTCGTGTGTGGGTAGAGTATGTCTGGTTCGCTACCCACGTTATCTGAGATGATAGCTGTCCCTGCCACACTTGTACACTATATAGTTACCTCGTGTCCGTTGTCAGTGTCGTGTGTAGGTAGAGTATGTCTGGTTCGCTACCCACGTTATCTGAGATAGCTGTCCCTGCCACACTTATACACTATATAGTTACCTCGTGTCCGTTGTCAGTGTCGTGTGTAGGTAGAGTATGTCTGGTTCGCTACCCACGTTATCTGAGATAGCTGTCCCTGCCACACTTATACACTATATAGTTACCTCGTGTCCGTTGTCAGTGTCGTGTGTAGGTAGAGTATGTCTGGTTCGCTACCCACGTTATCTGAGATAGCTGTCCCTGCCACACTTGTACACTATATAGTTACCTCGTGTCCGTTGTCAGTGTCGTGTGTAGGTAGAGTATGTCTGGTTCGCTACCCACGTTATCTGAGATAGCTGTCCCTGACACACTTGTAAACTATATAGTTACCTCGTGTCCGTTGTCAGTGTCGTGTGTAGGTAGAGTATGTCTGGTTCGCTACCCACGTTATCTGAGATGATAGCTGTCCCTGCCACACTTGTACACTATATAGTTACCTCGTGTCCGTTGTCAGTGTCGTGTGTAGGTAGAGTATGTCTGGTTCGCTACCCACGTTATCTGAGATAGCTACCGTCCCTGACACACTTGTACACTATATAGTTACCTCGTGTCCGTTGTCAGTGTCGTGTGTAGGTAGAGTATGTCTGGTTCGCTACCCACGTTATCTGAGATAGCTACCGTCCCTGACACACTTGTACACTATATAGTTACCTCGTGTCCGTTGTCAGTGTCGTGTGTGGGTAGAGTATGTCTGGTTCGCTACCCACGTTATCTGAGATGATAGCTGTCCCTGACACACTTGTACACTATATAGTTACCTCGTGTCCGTTGTCAGTGTCGTGTGTAGGTAGAGTATGTCTGGTTCGCTACCCACGTTATCTGAGATGATAGCTGTCCCTGACACACTTGTACACTATATAGTTACCTCGTGTCCGTTGTCAGTGTCGTGTGTAGGTAGAGTATGTCTGGTTCGCTACCCACGTTATCTGAGATGATAGCTGTCCCTGCCACACTTGTACACTATATAGTTACCTCGTGTCCGTTGTCAGTGTCGTGTGTAGGTAGAGTATGTCTGGTTCGCTACCCACGTTATCTGAGATAGCTGTCCCTGCCACACTTGTACACTATATAGTTACCTCGTGTCCGTTGTCAGTGTCGTGTGTAGGTAGAGTATGTCTGGTTCGCTACCCACGTTATCTGAGATGATAGCTGTCCCTGCCACACTTGTACACTATATAGTTACCTCGTGTCCGTTGTCAGTGTCGTGTGTAGGTAGAGTATGTCTGGTTCGCTACCCACGTTATCTGAGATAGCTGTCCCTGCCACACTTGTACACTATATAGTTACCTCGTGTCCGTTGTCAGTGTCGTGTGTAGGTAGAGTATGTCTGGTTCGCTACCCACGTTATCTGAGATAGCTGTCCCTGCCACACTTGTACACTATATAGTTACCTCGTGTCCGTTGTCAGTGTCGTGTGTGGGTAGAGTATGTCTGGTTCGCTACCCACGTTATCTGAGATAGCTGTCCCTGACACACTTGTACACTATATAGTTACCTCGTGTCCGTTGTCAGTGTCGTGTGTAGGTAGAGTATGTCTGGTTCGCTACCCACGTTATCTGAGATAGCTGTCCCTGACACACTTGTACACTATATAGTTACCTCGTGTCCGTTGTCAGTGTCGTGTGTAGGTAGAGTATGTCTGGTTCGCTACCCACGTTATCTGAGATAGCTGTCCCTGACACACTTGTACACTATATAGTTACCTCGTGTCCGTTGTCAGTGTCGTGTGTAGGTAGAGTATGTCTGGTTCGCTACCCACGTTATCTGAGATAGCTGTCCCTGACACACTTGTACACTATATAGTTACCTCGTGTCCGTTGTCAGTGTCGTGTGTAGGTAGAGTATGTCTGGTTCGCTACCCACGTTATCTGAGATAGCTGTCCCTGACACACTTGTACACTATATAGTTACCTCGTGTCCGTTGTCAGTGTCGTGTGTAGGTAGAGTATGTCTGGTTCGCTACCCACGTTATCTGAGATAGCTGTCCCTGACACACTTGTACACTATATAGTTACCTCGTGTCCGTTGTCAGTGTCGTGTGTGGGTAGAGTATGTCTGGTTCGCTACCCACGTTATCTGAGATAGCTGTCCCTGACACACTTGTACACTATATAGTTACCTCGTGTCCGTTGTCAGTGTCGTGTGTGGGTTGCTGGACTCGCGGCGCGGGTGCAGGCTCGGCGCGAGCGGGTGTAGGGAACGTCTTCGGGTTCGCTACCCACGTTATCTGGAACAATAGTTTATGATACAAGTGTGGAAAGTAAGCTTTTTTCAGGACGAGTCTCGGTGTATACAAAAATAGTGTTTTAAAGCTGACACGAGTTAGAAAGAAGCCTAAACTACGATCGATCACCGTTAAAATCATTGTACTTTTCAAACTCCGTTATTTTACGAGGAGAACCGGTTAATTCTTAACCCTTAGGTGCATACGGGCATTTTCATTCTAGGGACACCCAATTAGCTTAACTCTCACAAAAATGTTAACTTCGATGTTAGTTTTGTATCGATTCTTATAAATATCATCGCTTGGTATCCCCATAGCATTAAGGAGTATTTAACAGTATAGAATCAGGCAATGTAAATACTGTATTTAAAAAGTATCTAAGCGATGCTCTTTGCATGTACTTGCATGTACTATTTGCACACCTTGTAATTGTGCCGTATTCATGCAAATAAACAATTTTGATTTGATTTGAACTTACAGTGAGCGTGCGGTCGTTGTAATGGCGGCCTTGCTGCGCGGCCAACTCGGCGTGTGCTATTATTGACAGAGACAAATGCTATTGCTGTCTTTATTATCATTCGTCACAGCTCAGTTGATATTAGTTGAAAACTTATGTAACCTTTGTAGAAATATGGTAGGTAACCTTTGTCAATCTACCTAATAATCCTATAATCTGTCAGTATCCATAAAAATGTTTAATAGAGACTTGATAGTTTCTGACTGAAATTCTAACTTTGAAACAATATCTCCCGTTAAAAGGAAAGTGAACGAAATTACCATCAGGGCTCTGAAATTAGATTGACGTCTCCATGACTAAAGCGGATATTATAACGTAACTATAGTGACGTCTGCGTCCGGAAAATAGTGATCAATCATTGGTTAAACATTTTTGTTATTACGTAACCATGGTAATGTCACCTTAAGAAGAAAACGCGAGCGGTCATTGGCTAACCGTAGCAACGCCCGTTACGCCCGCCTCATTGGCCAGCAGAGTTCGGCCGAAGTCGTGATACCAGCCTCATAAGAGTTCGGAACCCGATTTGTATTATTCGACCAAGTTGCGAACAGTGGCAAGTAGCTCAACAATCCCGTGTGGTGACTGTACACCCTGTATTATACACTTACAGTGAGCGTGCGGTCGTTGTAATGGCGGATTGGTCCCATAGTAAAAGTTGTTCAGTATTCTACTTAATCACCCCGTTCAAGGTTTTCAGAGGGTGGTGTACAGTTGTACACCCTGCAGTGTTATTCACTAAGGAAACCGCCTTGCTGTCAGCCTAAAAATGGTATTCACTAATATACTTTAAACGACACTAGTGCTCGGCGACGAATGCGGCGTGAGCTGGAACTACACTGCGTCGAGAGTTTGACATTTAATGTACGAACTTCGTATTCTCTAACGAAAAACAGCGACGAACTCGCCCACAACCTCGCTCACAGCCTCGATTCCTAATGTCAAATTAAACAGCTAGGATTTTAGACAAGGCTGTCTCGACGTCGAGCTCGTTGACGAACGCAGCGTCGAATGTGTGAATAAGAGAATAGCATAGCCACAGAATTAAATTTGGATAGAAGAAACAAGTTCATTCATTTTTATGGCGGCCGAGCGTGTCAGATTTTGTACTGAAGTTGTTACTTGCCTATGATTTTAAATATGTCTCAGGCCCTTGAGTATTCATATTTTTTTGTGTTGTTGCAATTAATATTACTTAAGGAGGCATATCAATGTTTTTGTTCACTTCAACTTACAAAATTTGACGCCCGAAAGCTGCAAGCTGCGATTAAAGACGGACAACTCAGTAGATTTTACTGAGTTCATTTGACACGCTAAGTAGATACGTTTGCTTGATCTATGGTATATATGACATCTGTGAGCATAGCTGTATTATACACTTACAGTGAGCGTGCGGTCGTTGTAATGGCGGCCTTGCTGCGCGGCTAACTCGGCGTGTGCTCGCACCGCGTATACGACGACTAATTCTGGCACCGTCGGGTTTAATTCCTTCGAGACTATCTCGCCGAATTGCTGTAAATGTTCAGTGGGCGGTGTACACCCTGTATACACTTACAGTGAGCGTGCGGTCGTTGTAATGGCGACCTTGCTGCGCTATACGACGACTAATTCTGGCACTGTCGGGTTCAACTCCGTCGAGACTCATGTTCATCATCAAAATTTAAGAGCTTTGCTCTTGTCGGTGGAGTAACCGCCATTCCTCTCTCTCCATTGCCAGTTTCTTGAGGTCCCTATACGACTCGACAGCGACTTTCTCCTTCACTTGGTTTAAGTAAGTTAGTCTAGGTGTTCCTCTTCCTCTCTTGCCCTCAATTTTTCCCTCTAGGATGTTTATGAAGAATCTGTCGTGTCGTAACAGGTGGCCCATCATCATGCCTCTTCTATTCGCTATTGTCTTTAGCAAACACCTTTTCTCTCCTACCATGCTCAAAATCTCTTCGTTCGTCTTTCTTTGCATCCAGCTGATCCTTTCCGTCGAGACTATCTCGCCGAATTGCTGTAAATGTTCAGTGGGTGGTGTACACCCTGTATTATACACTTACAGTGAGCGTGCGGTCGTTGTAATGGCGGCCTTGCTGCGCGGCTAACTCGGCGTGTGCTCGCACCGCGTATACGACGACTAATTCTGGCACTGTCGGGTTTAACTCCTTCGAGACGATTTCGCCGAATTGCTGTAAATAAAGAAAACGTTTAGATATGGCTGCAGAATAAATAAGAGATGCACAGAATTAGATTTGGATAGAAGAAACAAGTTCATTCATTTGTATGGCGGTCGAGAGTGTCAGATTTTGTACTGAAGTTGTTACTTGATTATGATTTTAAATATGTCTCAGGCCTTTGAGTATTCATATTTTTTTGTGTTGTTGCAATTAATATTACTTAAGGAGGCATTATTAATGTTTTTGTTCATTTCAAATTACAAAAATTGACGCCCGAAAGCTGCAAGCTGCGATTAAAGACGGACAACTCAGTGGATTTCACTGAGTTCATGATCAGCTAAGTAGATACGTTTGCTTGATCTATGGTATATATGACATCTGTGAAGAGATGTGTGACTGTAGGTATTTAACCTAGCATTGCGTATCGTACAATGTTGCCGATAGTATTGATAATTAGGAGTCGGAACTATGGGTGCAAAACTTTAGCACATTAACATATATCACATTAAATATTAAAACTAGTTATTGGTTGATATTGAAATTCATTACTGTGATGCACTGAAGAGGGGGTGACACTTGTCAACTAAAATTCAGGACCGTTTTTGAAAGGCAATTTAGTACGGTTTCCATGTTTTATTTGTCCGTTTCCAGGGAACAATAGTGGCATAGTTTGCCAGAAGAAAGTGTCGTATCATCATCATCATATTAGCCGAAAGACGTCCACTGCTGAACATAGGCCTCCCCCATAGATTGCCACAATGACCGGTTCTGCGCCACCCGCATCCAGCGGACTCCTGCGACCTTCACCAGGTCATCAGTCCACCTTGTGGGGGGCCTACCCACGCTGCGTCTTCCGGTACGTGGCCGCCACTCAAGAACCTTCCCGCCCCAACGGCCATCGGTTCTACGCGCAATGTGCCCCGCCCACTGCCACTTCAGTTTAGCGATTCGGAGTATACTCACGGCGAAATGTTGCGAGAGGGCTTCAGATTCGTCGCTCTCGAATCCGCTGATGAGTAACGCTCTAGGCCTGTGGTCTACCGATTGGTTGTGGTTCACAAATTGATTGCCGCGGGTGTAACGCGTCGCACTGTTAAACCGGCCGCCCCTGTTGACAATATAATAGATTAACGTATTTTGACTTTTCATATGCTTAGGCACCGGTCTCACCGCTAAATAGTATATTGTGTATTAAGGGCGGTAAATAAGAATTTGTGAACCAGTGTCAAAGTAAAGCCCAAGCCGAAGGCGCGGGCTTTACTTCACACGAGTTCATAATTCTTGTACCGCCCGTGGCACACACAATGTTTTTCATCACACCTGTGAGGCAAAAAAAGTAAATAAAACAATATATTTTCACAAAACTACTCAAAAATGGTTTAAATCATTTCTCAAAATCAGGGTTGAAATCTCGCGTTGCGCGCGCCGCGCTGTTGCGACGTAATGTAGTATGAAAATCTTTGACAGCCCTAGGGTGTAATGCCGCATCTACGGCGCGCATCGCCGCAGCGCATTGGCGCACTTACCGAACAGGTGTGATGAAAAAAAAGATACGCACTCTCGCGTAAATAAAAAAGGCACGGCCCTCGCCCGGCGGTGATAGCCGGATCAAAATTCTTTTCGTTGTCTTGTTTCATACCACTCTGACACGCTTTTAGTTGCTGTTTATGAAAAAACCCGGTATATAAAAAAATCCGATGTACTTGTATTTCTTTTTCACGTTACGATTTTAATCCATGCATCAAAAATTTAAAACAATACATCATCTTATACTAGAATCACCACTGCGTCACGTTTTTTAGGGACACAAAATAAGATAACAAAAAATTAACTGTCAAAAAATTCAAACTTTTGTCAATTTGAATGCTGCTAAACTGTGATTTTAAGGGTGACCCAGGAGAACGTAACCATGGCAACGAGTGACATAAAAAAAGTGATTGACCC
Source organism: Thaumatotibia leucotreta (assembly GCA_025490895.1). Lineage (NCBI taxonomy): Eukaryota > Metazoa > Arthropoda > Insecta > Lepidoptera > Tortricidae > Thaumatotibia > Thaumatotibia leucotreta. Next base: position 13,740 of record JALPQI010016393.1, read on the forward strand.
AAATATTACTTTGGCACCTAAACCGTTATGATATAATTGACGCCGACTATACTTTAATACTTACCTGTACCAACTGAAAGTGCAACAGAAATCAAATTAAGAAAAAATCAACAGAAGAATAGCCTGATAGTAATTCTAATAGATGTGATCTAATTTAGTATAATTTTAGCATAGAATCATCTGAGTAATTACATTTATTAGCACGGTTTTTTGTCTATCTACTGGTGGATATTTTAATAAAATCAAAGAGAAAATTATCGATGCTCGTGATTTGCCATAAATATATACACATCACCGACAGTCATAATATCAGGGTCGTGTATATGATTTGGCCTGTTTCACAAAACTATATCCGTCAGATAAAACTATTGCTATGTTATTCCCCAGGCATATAAAAAAAACAGTTAATATTTAACAGACGGATATATGTATTTTATCTACAGGAATATCATAATTTCCCTGTTATGTATTCAGAAGCAGTAATGTAATGACCTATATTGAGAGACCGGTGTCTGTGGCTGTATCATAATGTTAACATTAAAGTACAGGCAGAGTACAGTGCATCATAATGTTGACATTAAAGTATCGTCGTCATGACATTAATTTTAACATTATGAAGTCAACTTCTTTTTGTTGTTTTTTTTTCAATAAATATTTATTGTAGGATATCCTTACTCAAATTGAGTGATTTCAACTGATTTGAATTTTTATATTTAGAGGTAATTACTTAGTGGATATCAATGAAAATAAAGGTATTCTAAACTAATGATATGGATGTAGATAAAGTTATGTATGTGACTGTACATAATTAGGCATTAAACACTCGTGTTTAATGCCTCTTATTATGCGCCAGCCACATAAATAATAATGGTTTTTCTCGAAAGTTTCGAATCTTTCGTATATATTACATGTAACTTCCGAACAAAAAACCAAACTGACGTTTGTCGACTTATACGACTTAAGATCGGATGACCGCAATAACTACTGAAATAGTAGTATTTATTTGCTCACTGGCTGTATTATGCATGACGCCATTTCACCCCGCCCCTCTCGCTTGTATGCAGCAACCGCTCAGTCGCGTATATGACCAGTTTTTTTTTTCGAGAATTTTTGAAAATTCCATCTTTAACAGGAAGCTATGCACCTTCTTCTCATTACTTCAGAGTTGAAATGAGATACTAGTCCGATCATAAGCCAAGAAGGTTTTTCAATTGGGTGTCTTGGAAAAAAAATAGTTCAAGTTTGACTTTACGTTTACTCCTAAGCTATTCGGCTGAGTGGCATCAATTAAATTTATATTGAAAGCTTGATTTTTTTTATCACGTACATCACACATCTGCAGGTAAAAGTTAGTGATAATAAATTTATGTTTTTTTGTGTAAGGTAACTAAATTTCGTAAACACTTTTTATGAAATCAAGTTCGATTATTAAAATTAATTACGTTCGATTTAAATTAACTCGGTAACGATGTGACAGTAGGTATAAATCATTATATTTTATATTACAATATACTTTGACTTTGACTTCGAAAACTTTACACATAGCGGCTCCAAGGATTTTAGAACCACTATATGCTATGAAAAGTCCTAAGCCTAATAATTAGTGTCTGTCCCTAATAAAAAAATATTTTAAAAAAAATTTTTTAACTAATTGTTTTATGATAAAAAATATTGGAAATGTTAAAAAGTCAAAAAGTCTATAAATACTTCGGTGCGTTTGGTACACAGTATATGTTTGTTAATAACAAAAAGTGCAAAATAAACATGAATCTGTGCTATCCACATGTGTCTCACCTCAATTTTCTCTTCACAATGCGATAGCTTGGAAAATAATAATATAATTGTATTACTATGAAAAACTTACTTAACCACTCACTTGCTTTGATTTTTGCGATAGACTCTATGTCTATGTAAAATAAGAGTGATGACATGTAACAAAAGCTACATGAAGCAAGTGAGTGGTTAATATATCTGACATATCAGTACTTCTAAAGTTATTGGGAGAAAATGTGACTGCCATAGTAATTAGCCATTTCATAGAAAGCAAGAAACACCCTCAAGCAACTCGAGGCAAAAGGAACAATAAAGAATCTATTGTTTTGTTACTTTATGTCTTAATATCGTCGGCTGACAAGTAAAACTCACTATAAAAACTGTCACTACTCTTAGCAACCTCTTATATCAGTACTGAATCGGAAATGTGATACGATCTCTATTTCAAGTAGGTATTTGTTACTTAGTGAGTTTTGGTTGTCAACCACAATAAGTAGTGGCTAATTAATTAATATAGCATCCACCCTAATCTAACTGGGTCATTGTCAGTCCGAAAAACAAAAGTTGTCCACTCGGTGGTCAAAAGTTAACAGCTTTTATAAATCTATGTTGTGATTTGATTGCATAGGGCTATTATAGACCGGGGAACCTAGTTGTACCGTTAATTGTTTTATCCCAAAATTAGTACAGGAATTCCTTAACTTTAGGTGTGTCCACCGAAAAGACGATAACCTAAATCTGACAATGACCCAACTGTAAATACTTTAATTGTTTATTACTTTTGGTGAACTTTATCGTGTGTATGATAAGTTAGACAATAATCTGAAATGTTGATCAATTAAGAATTATGGTCGATGTAACTTGCCTCTATTACTAAAACATTCTACACAGTTTTTGACGAGGCTTAAATTTAACACGTTCCATGTTCAGCTAAATTCGATAGTGTCACCTCTCACGTGGTTCTCGCAAAAAAATTCAAGCATAACCTGGCAACAGTATCAAAAGTCCGCCAATACCTAATTTTATCAAATTGTCACTTTTTACAGCTGATACGTACGGGTAAATTAACGTAACTTAGCTCGTACATGCAAATTTCAAATGATCTCTTTATTTAACCCTCTGCCACTGACATGGTCACGTGACGTGAAAATATTGAATCTTGTTGTCAACATCGTAGTAGCGTTATTGCAAAATACACGTGTCTGATAGACGTAACGTCAGTCGCAGAGGGTTAAATAGGATCGTGTATCATATATGCTGCATTCACGTATCATCAATACCTTCAAATGTATCACATGTGATGCATGCAAAGGGAACATGTTAAAGGAAAAAAAAATTCAAACGTTAGTCATATCATATCATGTAACATACCTGGAGTGCGGGCGGCGAGGGGCGGGGTGTGAAGGGAACTGCATGGCCATCTGTCGGCGGAGATCCGAAATGCGTTTCTGTATGTCGGTCACATCTTGGCCCTCCTGTTAGTAAAAAAAAAACTTCCATCAGAAAAAGGGTCGAGAGATTTAACTGTAAAAGTGATATACGAGCCCCGATGCATATGTTCTCGTCCAGTTAGACAGTTTTTCGAGATTATCCCGTTCATCCGGGGGAAAAGGTTTAGAGACAAAACCTTCACTATTCAATAGTAGTACTAAAGTAGTTTCTTTGAGTATAAAATATTTGGACTTAATAAATCAGAATAAAAAAAAACTATTTTACGAGAGGTATTTTTTTAAAATGTTTCAACAATTATTAATTTTGTAAGTAATCAATGAATGTAAAGAACGCCATTAATATTAAAGACGACATGGTACACCTGATGCACTGCGAATTCTGCGTCAAGCTTATAAGCGCGGAATTACGGTGGTGAACGAAAATATAATTTAGACACTGGTTTGTTAAAATCGATTTATTAAACAACAAAAGCGTACTTCAGATTGTTGTGTATCTTGAAATGTAGTACATTAACTTCAGATTGTTGTGTATCTTAAAATGTAGTACATTAACCATGACTAACGTTCATACAATTTATCATTAGCATAATGTGATCATTATTAAAATATTCAAAAATGTGTGAAAATTGTTTCGAACTAGACGAACTCCACTGCATCGGGGCTCGTAACTGTGATCAATACACGATATCCGGATAGGCTAGTGCTTCCAAAAATGAAAACTAATGCGGAGTAAACATTGTTATGCTATGTGTGTAAAGATATTTAATCATTTACCAGAGCAATTCACTAAATTGCCTCTGAAACAATTTAGGCGGAAACTATTCACTTGGCTAGTTGAAAAATGTTTTTATAGCAAAAATGAATATTTTGCATATGAAGTGTAGCATGATAATATTGATAATATTTATAGTAAGTTTAGTAATAGTAGTATAATTTAGCAAGTGAGCTATAAAAATGTAATTAACATTTGCATGACTTAGTTAAGTCTAGATATATGGACTTGTATTTTAGCCTAAGATCTTCTGTAAATACTATATCTACTGCAAACAAAGATTTATTATTATATTATTAAAAATTTATAAATGGGTGAGCGTATCTCAAAAAGTTTGTTTGGAAGACTCCTTTTATATTACCAGATTCCTATACATTTATGGTTACAAAAAAGGAATGTTTCATACAAACATTTTGGGAAATGTGATGGAACTTGCTCAACATCATTGACTTGGCCAGCCTATAAATTTTTTCGATAGGGTTAACGTCATCCACAGATGTCATATATACCATAGATCAAGCAAACGTATCTACTTAGCGTGTCAAATGAACTCAGTAAAATCTACTGAGATGTCCGTCTTTAATCGCAGCTTGCAGCTTTCGGGCGTCAAATTTTGTAAGTTGAAGTGAACAAAAACATTAATAATGCCTCCTTAAGTTATATTAATTGCAACAACACAAAAAAATATGAATACTCAAGGGCCTGAGACATATTTAAAATCATAGGCAAGTAACAACTTCAGTATAAAATCTGACACGCTCGGCCGCCATACAAATGAATGAACTTGTTTCTTCTATCCAAATCTAATTCTGTGACGTCATCATATAAGGATAAATCAAATGTTCGTTCTTAAGGTGCATTTAGACTTCAGACCGAAATTCTTCTACGAAATTCGATCGTTACACAAAACGTGATTCGTTGATTTCGTAGAATGGGGTATAGAATAGCGAATGCTCGTTTGGTCAGATTGCACCTTTACAAATGGACAACTATATCTTACCTGTTGTTTAGTAAACAAATCCAATTCAGCATCCAGTATCTCCTTCTGCGCGTCTTCTCTTGTCTTTGGTTTCCTAGCATTATTTGCCTGCTGACAAACAACTAACATTAATATACAAACGCATAACAATTTTAGCCAATGGCATATCTTGAGTGGCATCCATTTTGATGTTTTTGGGTTAAGATGTATTTAAAATAAGTTTATCTTATTATGATTATATCATATTAAGACCTTATCCATACGACACCACTAAATTATTGATACTTATTTTGTCAATTAGACATTTTGAGTTTCGAATTTTTTTTAAGGTTTCATTTAATAAATCAGATTTTGTGGAACAACTCAAATTCTTGTATTAAATATTTTTTGAGTTTTATCCCACCTCTGCCGTTGGTAAACATCGGTATTTTCTTTAGTATATATCAAATATAATATTTAAATTTATTACATCAGATTTGTGCAGTTAATAATTATAAAAAAAAATGTTTGAATTAAATTGTAACTAAGTCCTAATAGATTTAAAAGTGGTTTTTACTTACGTTGTTTTTAGTTTATTTACATGGATGATTATTATATACAAAGCATATTATATTAATGCACAATATGCACATACAACTACCAAAAACTGTGAATATCGATCAACAACCGTACGATGTGATGAATAGAGGGCGGAGTACCGGTGGCAAATTTCACACAAAAGGTATGGAGTTGGTTTTATAATTATTATTTTATACTTGAATAATAAAATTATTAATTTACCTAATATACTCAGTATGGTACCTACTCGGAAATTGGAAGTAACTACTTAACATTTATTTCCATAAAATGATTTCTGTAACACCTAAATTTGATGTCGTCAATTTCTTGGGTTATTTTCCATTTTGTTAATATTTGGGTTATAATACGTATTATAGATATTAACAACATTTACATTATATTTGTATGCTCGTAAGATAATTTTTATAAGTTCCTAAAAAATATTAAACTAAATTAATCATTTGTTCGTTATTTCATTTAACCATAAGATTATAGATAGGCGACTCCATACATTTAGTGTGAAATTTGCCCTCTAGAGATGAAATAAAAAAAATAGGCGAGACAATTACCCCCTTATTCATAAACGTCTCCTAACTTATCAAGCCGTTAAGTATTGTTTGTCCCTAGACATAATGATACGACAGAAAGGGACAAACAATACTTAGAGGCTTGCTAAGTTAGGAGACGTTTAGGAATAAGGGGGTTAGTCGATAGCTCATAAATCGATTGAAAAAAAATCGCAGTTAAGGCCTTAATGAAAACAATAATCAAATCACGATCGCGTCAATCTTTTTTTTTATTTGACGAAGGTAGACAACTGAGCTCTCAGCCCACCTGAAGGTGCGTTTATACCAAAAGAGCATTCGCTGTTCTAGCGCCCGTTCTACGAAATCAACCAATCCCGTTTTGTGTACCGATCGAATTTCGTAGAGTGGGAGGTTAGAACAGCGAATGCTCCTTTAGTTTGAACGCACCTTTATGGAAAGCAGGAACTGAGGCCCAAGGACATTGCGATCGCGGACTTAGATGGATTGCCTCTATGCCAGTAATTACACCGGCTATCTTACCCCCAAACCGAAACACAGCAGTGCAAACACTGCTATTTAGCGGCATGTTAACGGGTAGTCACACTGATTATATGATATACTGCTGTCCGAGAAACCTTTGGCAGTAGAAAAAGCGGTGAATTAAAAAAGAAGTGTAATGTATTGTTGACCACTCTTAGAAATTTTGAATTTGCCGTCTTTTTAACTTCCTAAGGTTGGAAGACATAATTCAACTCGTTCGTGATGTTAACTTTGTTTTCATTTAAGGTCGATTACAAATAAATTGGACTTTGGTGGGAAAAGTGCCATTGTATGGGATGGTAATTAAAATTACTTCTTAGACTAAATGTCTACTACAACCAATACGTATTTATGAAACTGGTGACCAATGGAATTGATGAGATCAACAATTAAATACGACTAATAATTGATGTTTTGATGAACTACCAATTTGCATGAAAATGTATGTGTCTTGATATTTTTTTACCATTTTTTACCCTTTACCACTGTACCAAATTAAAACATTAACAGTAATATAACCCCTATACAACCTATTTTTTTAAACACACAGATGAAAATGAACTTTGATGTCACTGATCAAGTGATAATTTTGACGATGATAATGATATTTATATAAACAGGCCGTTTTACGTACACATGCGTGGTGCAATGACTATTGTGTTTAAGTGTACAACATTTTTATTGTATAAATCGTCACCTTTTTAAATATTTGACCGGTAAACAGACAAGCTCTGGTAGAGATAAGGTAACATATACAAGGTGAAATTTTAATGGTTGTTTTCCGTTTAAGGGCATTTTCACTTCTAGGGACACCCAATTACCTTACATCTCACAAAAAGTTAACTTCGATGTCAGTTTTGTAACGACAATTAAGCATGAAATATTTACGTAAATCCACTTAATTCGTGTTTTTAAATTGCATATGGGTAAAATGCAAAAATGCTTTGTGTACATTTGGGTAAAATGCAAAAAAAATGAACACAACTTTAACCGTTTCAGTGCGGGTGACACGCCAGATGAATGTTTTTAACGAATGGTGTATGACACGATAGGCGTGTCATCATATTCTATGGCGTAAGACACGCTTGGCGTAGCATGGAAAAAATTGTTCGCCGCCATAGATAAGTTCTTGAAAATGGAACACGCAACGAATCGGTTTGTAACGGAAGTAACAGACTTGTGTAACATATATTTGTCATTTTGTGCGCATTTTTAGTCAATATAATCACCAAATTAAAAATTTAAAAAACCGACTTCAACCGGTTTCTCCAAGATTCCCGACTTGTTTCCATCATTGGTTTCCTCAAATCCTACTTTCTGAATGCAAATTCTTGTAAATGAATGAAAATTACCAAAAGCGCCATACATGTACCTATAACATTTGAAGAGATCCCTCGATTTCTCCAGGATCCCATCATCAGACCCCAACTTGGTGCCAATGGGACCATCTCGGGGTAATACACGTTCGATCACAAAAAGAAATTTTAGAATCGGTTCACTATTCTCGGAGATATCAGGTAACATACATACAACAAAAAAAAAAAAAAAAAAAATTCAGTCGAATTGAGAACCTCCTCCTTTTTTTGAAGTCGGTTAAAAAGCTAACACTAATTTTACATTATTGGAATAAATTTAAACGTAGAAAGTAAGTTATAAAACGATAGTTAAGAAAATCATGCAAACACAAAACAAACGAGTACATACGAAGAGGAAACTCAACACGCAAAACTACTTACTATTAAAATTCATGGATAGATATCTATTTTCTAAAATTCTAAATATCATTTGAAAACCTTGAAACACGAAGAATGCAAGCCTTGCGACTTATATCTCATACACACACGTTTTTTGTAAAGAAACAAAGATTATCTTTATTTTGAATGAGTGTACATTTGGATCACGTCTTGTCTTCGATATTGATAAAAATCGGTAGGCTGGTTGAGGCAATGATGCTGAGCAAGGTTCGCCACATTTCCCAGACAGTTTGTATGGAAGTTTCCTTTTTTGTTACCACATTCCTACACATTTTTGGTAACAAACAAGGAATGTTCCATACAAACATTTTGGAATACTTTGGGAAATGTGGTGGATCTTGCCTCACCATCATTGACTTTACCAGCCTACAAAAAAGAATAGATATCGAAGACCGGTTTGTCATTTGAAAAAACCATTTGACTGATATTTCATAATAAGAAAATTCTTACAGAAACAAACTAAATATATATGTTGAAAACTCTAGACGTATTTGATGTATTTCTGTTGTCGCTATAATAACAAATTAAACAAATATTACGGGACCACTCACACAACAACAGCATTTTTTTTGCTTGATGTCGAATGCAGAAAGGCACTCAGAAGTATTTCACAACTTACACAGTTTGACATTACATAGTTTTACTTTAATAATAAATTATAAAAATACATATTTATAAAGGACTCCCATACAATAAACGCGCTTTTTTCGCCCTGTTTTATTCGATATAAATAATGGCAATAGACATTAGACATATTCACAAAATACTGTGTTGTATTATTACTATAAATAAATGCATTTTCTGCTATTTTAGTTCTTTATAGTTAAAAAACTTAAGACACCTGTTACATGTAGTAGTGACCTATTCTTACGTGTTTAAAATGAGAACACAAACTAAAAATTGCCTGTATGGATAGGTTACAACCTGCGACCATATATAACATGGATATTGGACGTCTAACGCCAGTTAAAAAATGCCCCCAAGATAATTTTTAAATTGTACCAAAATGGTCAGGACATAGCGCTTTTCTTAACACCGCGCTTATTTCGACGCAACATCTTTGAGAAATATTTATAGAATATAGCCAATCAAAACTTTGATGGACCAATCACAACTATTTTAAATTGGCTGTTTAAGTTTATATATGTTGATATTCAAATTTATTGCAGTGATGCATTGAAGAGGGGGTGATTCTAGTCACCGTTCAGACCGTTTTTGAAAATCAAATTTAGTATTGCGTACGGCTTCCATGTTTTATTTGTTCGTAGGTTATAACTACATACAACAGGAGCTTCTCTAACTTTTTCACCTTTTTCTTGTCAATCGTACGGAACCCTATGTACGCAAGTCGTAGGACGGTTTTTTTAAGTTTTGTATGTGTATGTGTATGTGTGTGTATGTGTGTGTGAGGTGTATGAAGCACGCATGCGCACTCGCGGCGGTACCTGTGCTAGTCGCAGGCGAGACAGGGAGCGCGCGACCGTCTCTTCCTGTCACACGCATATCTCATTGTATATGTCTTCATTATACGCGATCATTTTATAATTTATTTGTTGTATTTTTTATTTAACCGGTTTAAAAACACAATTAACCTTTTAACCGCCATAAACTAATTTACTATTATTAGGTGCTAAGCTATGAAACTAGCGTTAATAGGGATGATGACCAGTGATCGGTTTTTTGGATTCACCCGGCGGGTCTCCTATAGTAACTTGAAAAATAAACTTTAATTATATTGTCATGTTTCTGTTTCATAAAATGTGTTGTCGTGTGTATAATACTGCGACCATAATATATACAACATGGACGGCCAGCTCAAAAATGCCCCCAAAAGCAATTGTTCAATTGTGCCAAGATATATAAGATATTTCGCCGCAACATCTTTGACAATTGTTTATATAATTAATTACCTATACATATTTTAATCACTTATTCAAATTACACTGATCAAACGAGTAAAGGCTAAAATATATTAAATAGATTCGGCTGTCAAACGTTCACGTCAAATTGAAAAATCCATTATACATAATTTGTCAGCCTCTGTAGCCTAGTTGGTAGTGACCCTGCTTACGAAGCTGGAGGTTCCGGGTTCGAATCCCGGCGAGGGCATTCTTTGTGTATTTATTTATCATAAAAGTTTTTTCCTTGGTCGTGGCTGTACCTATATGTATCTAAGTATCTATACGTATCTATCAATTATATATATCGTCGCCTGGTACCCACACCACAAGCCTTAGTTGAGCTTTCCGTGGGACTAGGTTGATTTGTGTAAGATGTCCCAAGATATTTATATTTTATATTTATAACACTGATTTTAATCCACTTGAATATTCATTTCACTTAAAATAAAGACTTTGCTAAATGTCATTTAAGGTACTATTTTGTGTCATAAATTAATGACATTCGATATTTTCGAGAGTACTTTTTTTACTGAGAGTACGAGTTATTACTCGAACAAAATCGCATTTTCACATTTGTTACTTTTTCTGTCAACCGTAGCCATTGCCACGGAAAGTGCATGTTGATAACGATGACTAATGATTACTCACTAAATAAAACTACAGAAATGGCGTACTACGATGGCCTAATGAAACCTCTTTCCAAACTCTGTTTCGATTAACAAAATTTCATCATAAATGTATACGAATTTCAAATATTTAAATCGGCAACACAAGGGAAAAGTCGTTTACAAAGAATATTTTATAATAAATTAATACATATTTGCGAAAAAGCCTTTGTTACAAATAATATAATGGGATAAAGTTTATAACAGAAAAAGCTCAAATGAGAAGCAAAAGTAACAGTGGATAATTCTGGGCAAAAAGTAAAAGAGAGATATTATTACAATCTTTTTCTACTCCCGTACTGTTATTTGTCATTTACATGGTCGTGGTCACACCTTTAAGCCCCTACCTTACAGATGTCAAGATAAGTCTATATTGTTTATTCCCTATAAACGCATTCGGGTTTACACGCAGTGCGTTTTTTTGCATTTTAAGACACCTCGTGGATACAAGACTTAATGAAATACATGACTGCCAAAGTAATAAAAAAAAAATCTGATGAACAGTAAACCATAGAGGAGCTTTCTTTTTTAATTTTGACGTCTCCCGCCCGACCTTGATGATTAATGAAATTGTGTTTGACTAAAAAAATTTCTCAAATTTACAATTTTATTTAAATGTGTGGTCGTAGAAAAAGTATTGTATGCAACATTGTTTAACTGAGTCAAAAAATGCTCGTAGCGTCTTTAATAACAATTTTCGGCTTCGCTTGAAATTGTTACCCACGCCACTCACCTTTATTGACCTCTCTTAAACAAGAGTTGCATAAAATACTATACATATGAACTGTAGACATTTACCCCCTTATTAATAAACGTTTGCTACCTAACGTTCGCTAATAATTGTTTGTCCCTTTCGGTCTTAACAATAAAACCGAAAGGGACAAACAATTATAAGCGGCTTGTTAAGTTAGCAAACGTTTATGAATAGTTAGTAGTAACAACTTAATTTACACTATAATGGTTACATAGTACACATCCAAAAATTAAAAATCTGGCAGCAAATCTCGATACATAATAACGACAATTTCATAGATTTCATAGATAGCCTAATAACATCGGCGTATAAAGCGGCGGTTAAAAATTACTAAGGGCAAAAAGCTGAAATTAACAGTTTAATTGTGTTTTTAATATTGGCATATTTCACAATAGTTTAAAATCGATTATTTAATTTTAGTATCTTTAAATCAAATAAAGAATCAACCAGGTACTTCAAGGCTTGGCTTTCATTAGGTTAATTTTATATTATTTAGCTTAAATGTCACCTTTATTTCATTCTAGGCGTTTTCCAAAAATAATCACGAATACCTGCTTCTTGCAACATCTTGGGACATTTTTTATGGTTCCGTAGTCAAAATGACAAAAACGGAACCCTTATAAATTCGTCACGTCTATTATTATCAGAGATCGGACAAATGTGCGTCATTGCTCGCAATAATATGGACATGACTCCCAAGTTGATTGAAAAAATAATCATTTAATAATTTTCAGAAAATTACCTTTTTGACACCAGTAACTATGAAAACATTTGTTACCTCAAAGCTTCGAAATTAAATTTCAAGAAATGATTCATTTAATCAAATTTTGAGTCATATCCATATTATTGCGAACAATGACGCACATTTGTCCGATCTCTGATTATTAAGGTGCGTTTAAACCAAAAGAGCATTCGCTGTTCTAGCGCCCGTTCTACGAAATCAACCAATCACGTTTTGTGTACCGATCGAATTTCGTAGAGTGGGAGGTTAGAACAGCGAATGCTCTTTTAGTTTGAACGCACCTTTATTCGTCGTGATTCTTGTTCGACTGAGCCCAAGCACGTCTAGAACTGCAAAAATCATGTATTAGGGATTTTTTTGGAAAACGTCCAGATACAAGTTTGAGTATAGTGATAATATCGGTTCACTAATGTTTAACCAAAACAATGTTAGCAAATA